>CATIWR010051039.1:0-14907 GCA_949677035.1 Omphalea diandra | reverse complement strand
CATAAGTTAAGGGGGAGCATCATACTTATTGTTTCTTAGAATCACTATGTTTGAATGAATAATATACTTAGCAAATTTTTTTTTGTCTTAAGTATTCATTGAATCTTTACCTTCAATCCAACTTCATTTTTGCATTATTATTACTAAGGGTCAATCTAAGTTGTCAAAATCAAAAAGGGGGAGATTGTTGGACTAGGATACTTAACCCAAGTCTTGGACCTCTTTTGATCTTGACAAAGGAGATTGATCATGTCTAATATTTCAAATAAGCGTTATTTTGCAGCCTTTAGTTTTTATCTAAAGTTGGAAGTTGGATGAAGCTTAAAATTTGTCAAGTATGAAAAATGACTTCTAAATCGTGACCGCTACTTTCTATTCGCGACCACGATATATGAAGAAGCATTGCTAGAAAGCAGACAGGAGAAATTAAGGAGCCATTCTCAGCCGCGATTCATCCAAATGGCAGAGTCCAAAATTGATAGACGAAATCGTAGTGTGTCACGCCCTAGTGGCAACTACGAATTTCAAAGTGACTCAAAAGGGAAGCAAGTCCACAGTCACAGCATGACACGTGTTCTAGCAAACCATTGGAAGTCAAAATTCGTAAAGGCATCTTGTTAGTAATGACCACGAATTATGAAGAAGAAGATAACCATTTTTTGTAGATGAATTTGCGTCCTATGTCACATCCTGTACAAGAAAGCTCACGACCGCTACTTCTGAAAGTAGGTAAAAGAGCAATAGCTATATTTTCCTGGTAAACTAATCAGAAGCTACCACGTGGACTAGCCGTTAGACACAAACTAGATTTTCCTTCAGAAATTTGGATTTTGCAATCGCTAATGAGTAGTAGCGACCGTGAATTGAGACTGTCAAGCATTTAATGTAGAATCTGTCAAGCATGTCTCAAAGATTTGATGAGTTATGTTCTACAATGTCTCTTTGGTAAAGTTTGGCTATAAATACTCCATCAAACAGCCATGAAGAAGGTTGCTAAGAAATTTATTACAAGTAATTAAAACTTTCAATCTTTGCTACTCGTTTTCTTCATGAAATTGTAAGTGTTAGGTGTGGGCATTAAACACCAAGTTGTAAGGTTGTAGTGTTAGCCTGTAAAAACACTTCAAAAAAGGTTTAAGTGTAAGCCTAGTGAAACACTTGAGTGAGGTTGTGTGTTAGCCTAAAAACACATTAATGTAAGGTTGTGTGTGAGCCATCAAAACACAAGTTGTACAAGTTGGGTGTGAGCTTGAAAACACCTTAAGTTAGTGAAATACCCAATTGTTAGATTGGGGAGTGGACATAGGGTCAATTATACCCGAACCACTATAAATCATTGTCTCATCTCTACTCATTCTTCTTCCCCTCTTCTTTGTCTTTTACTTTTTATACACTAATTCAACCCCCCCTTCTTAGTGCCAATGGACAACAGAACCTACTACATATTGTAATATGGTAATGGATGTAGTTGGGCTAGAGTTTGATTGGAGTGGAATGAGTGCAGTCCCCAATCCGATGTCTTAAAAGTTGTATGATATGTTTAATGTAGCTAATAAGGAATTGTGGCTTAGTTGCGAAAAAAATTCCAAGTTATCTTCAGTTGAACAATTAATGAATATCAAATGGAAGCAACATTTATATGAAAGGTGTTACAATGATATTATACAGTGGTGAAATGAGTCGTTGCCTAAGGATCATAAGATGGTTAATAGTTTTTATAAAACCAAGAAATTGATACAATATTTAGGTCTTTCGATTGAAAAGATTCACAACTTCAAGAATAATTGCATGTTATATTAGGGTGATGACAATAACCTGAGGACATGCAAATTTTGTGATTTTTCAAATATAAGCGCATGCCTCAAAGATCAAGTAAATCTAAAAAAGAAGTTCAATATAAGAAGATATATTACTTTCCTCTAACGCCAAGACTGCAAAGGTTGTATGCTTCTAAAGCAATTGTCAAGTGTATAAGATGGCATGTTAAGCATGAACAGGATGAAGGTGTAATGAGACATTGTTCAAATTGTCCTACATGGAAGCATTAGACATTGTTTAAATTCTCCTACAAGGAAGCATTTTAATAGAATGAATCTAGAGTTTGCATTTGAAATCCAAAATGTCTGGCTTGGATTGTGTACTAATGGGTTTCAACCTTTTGGATAATCTAAACAATAATATTCATGTTAGTCAATAATTTTAAACTCTTATAATTTGCCAGCCTAGATGTGTATGAAAGAAGAATATATATTTATTTTTGTTTTGGTTCCAGGACCTAACAATCCTAAATAGAAGTTGGATGTATTCATACAGCCAATGACTATAGAACTGAAAAGTTATGGGAAATTTGTGTGGAGACATATGATATTTCCACAAAGCTCAATTTTCAATTGCAAGCTACTTTGCTATGGACTGTTAGCTATTTTCCCACTTATGGTGTGTTATCTAGATGGAATACTCAAGCCAGACTTACCTATCCATATTGCATGGAACATATTGATGCCTTCATGCTTTCAAATGGAGGTAAGCAATTTTGGTTTTATAATACCCAAAAATTCTTACTGCCTAATCATCCATTACGATAGAACAACATTGTTTTTCTTAAGAATCAAATAGTGGAAGATTTGGCTCCACCTATAAGATCAGGGATGGACATGCTAGAAGAAATCACTGAATTATGATTGATAAGGGTAACTAAAGTTAGATTTGAAGATGTTAATGGTCAAATAACAAAACGAATAAGATACTGGTGGAAGAAATGAAGTATATTCTAAGATTTGCCTTATTGGAGTACCAATTAGATAAGGCATAATTCAGATGTCAAGCACATTGAGAAGAATGTGTTTAAGAATATTTTTAATACAGTGATGAATATAAAAGGAAAATCTAAAGATAATGCCAAATCTAGAAAAACCTTGAAGCTATTTTGTCATCGTCCGGAGTTACATCGAGATAATTCAGCTGAAAAATATCCAAATGCAAAATATACACTTGATAAGCAAAGTAAGCAAGTATTATGTGAATGGCTTAAGAATATTAGATTTCCAGATGGGTATGTATCCAATATGGCTCGATGCATCGATATGCTCAAGTTAAAGTTGTTTAGCATGAAAAGTCATGATTGTCATGTGTTTATGCAACAATTACTCCATGTTGCTTTTTGTGAGTAGTTGCCTTAACAAATATATAAACCTCTTACAGAGTTGAGTTCGTTTTTTAAAGAACTCACTGCACTGCAAATTAGAGAGTAAGACCTGGCATGTTTGGAAATTGGCATTCCTTTGATTGTGTGTAAGTTGGAATGTATTTTCCCTTCAAGTTTCTTTGATTCAATGGAACATCTACTTATACACTTGGCATATAAAGCAAAGCAAACAGGACATGTGCAGTGTAGATGGATGTATCCTTTTGAGAGGTACATTAAATGCAAAGTCTCTATTGTACATGTCATTTCAATTTCAATCCATTCATTTTTAATCTATTCACATATTGCATATTGTAGATTAGACATTTAAAAAATAATGTGAAGAATAAAGCTCAGGTTGAAGGTTATATATGCAATGCATACTTAGTTGAAAAAACGTCATCATTTTGCTCATATTATTTCAACTGCATGTGTATACATAAAAGAGCATCTCAAAATGATGATGGTGAGAACTCTGAAATATCCAATATTATAGTGAATTTGTCAATATTCAATCACCCAGGTAGACCATTTTGGTAGACCTAAAAATAGGGTGTTGATAGACGAAGAATATCATGCAACTCAAACATATATTCTTCTGAACTGTCATGAAGTAACGAAATATGTCGAGTAAGTTATAATTCCATTTCAACTCTTTATTTTGTACTTCTGAAAAATGATATATAAATATTAAAATACTAATATTATGATGTGCAAATTTTATGAAACTTGTACATTGACATATTGAAGCACATTTTTCCTAATATATCCATCGATGACGTTAATAAAAAGTTAAAGACAAAATTTAAATATTGATTCGAGTCATATGTGAGTATACCCTAGCTAATAATACAACAATAAATTTTATAAGAGTAATTATTATATAACTAATATAGATAATGAGTTGTTTTGTTTTTTTAGGCAATTGATCCAATAAATAGAATCACAAATCAATTTATTGTAGATCTTACCAAAGATCCATTACGCGGTGTGACTATGTATCCCATTTGCTTTGTAAATGGTTACAATTTTCACACTGGAAATATGGTTTCAATAAGGTATCAATTAATAGTGGAATAAGTATTAAGGGTTCGAACTATAGTGAAAATGCATGACTATTATGATTGACTAATCAAGGTGCTACAGTTAGAGTATCCTACACTTCCAATCAAAAGAACCGTTTTGTTTAAATGTGAATGGTTTGATCCGATGCCTTATGTTGGAATGAAAGATCATGAAAATTACAATCTTGTTGAAATCAACCACAAGCATAGGTTTAACAAATACAAACGTTTTATATTGCAATGCAAGCTTGTCAAGTGAATTATCTTCCTTATCCCAATTTGTGACAGGTGGTGTACATTATTCAAAATAAAAGCTCAATCATTTATTAAAATAAAAGACGAATCTATTATTAAGACATCCTCTCAAGATCCATTTCAAGAGGATGTGGAACAAAATTTACTTGTCCATTTCAAGAGGATGTGGAACAAAATTTACTTGTTATAAAAATTATGGAGAATGTGCCACTTGAAATTTTAAATGATCCAGGGGCATTGTTCATCAAATTAAATGATGAAGACAAAGATATTCAATTTGATGATGAAATAGAGCTACAATCAAAATCTGAATGATCAGAAGATTTAATATGTGAAGGTGATATAGAGTATGATGATTCAAATTAAGTAAAACAAATTAATGTATTTAATTTTTAAGTACGTTAATTCATAAATTTGAATAAAAATTTTATTATGTATATATTATGTTAGATATATAATTTTATATGTATATTCAGATGACATGTCATATACCTAGTGATTTAGGTACGTCGTCCTAAGGCGATACGCCAGGTAGAGGATGTACCTGTGATCACAAGTCACCTATGCCACCACTTCCACCATTTAGCACACTAGTTTTGACTCTTGGACTTCCCTTAATGCTGGTTTGACTCCTTCAACTCCATCCCTTACTCAAGATCCTCCTTCAACTCCATCCACACCATCGATGCTAACAAAACAGGATGAAGGGTAAATAGTTCTTGCACCTAAACTACGACCTCATATTTATTTACAGCAATGAGGTATGTAATAATTATTTTATATTTTCTATTTATTTTCTTATTTGTTATATTATTAATTGGAACACTAACTAGTTTTTATTTTCAATTTTGCTCAATTTGTATCCATCTAATAGATGCTCTTGTTCATACCGGAAGATCTTCAAGCAAAAGATTCATCATGATAGCTATACCTGAAAGAAGGTCCCATGGTTTGTGAATACCTTTTACTAGGAGAAGTTTAAGATAAGTCGTATTTACAATTCTAAATTAAATATTTAAAAAATAAATTTTATTTATTTACTAATTTTTTGTGTTTATTGTTTGTACAAAATCAGTTTTAGTGGGACAAGGCAATTGATGTCTTGATCCATACAACCTTCTTTAAAAAGACTGCTTTGAGGTACAAGTATATACTTCATGATTTAAAGAATAAGGGCAAGAAGGTGTCTGGTGAGGCTTGGGATTACTGGTAGATTCAGTGGAGTTCTTCACATACTCAGGCTATATCTCGCCAAGCCAACCTGAACACATGAACTGAGAAATGATGTCCTGGCTATGGTCTATCTAGGCACATAGAGTGGTCTATCCCCATTCTGAGCACACCAGACAACTAGCAAGAAAATGTTTCACATTTATGAATTACTATTTAATTTTTTTCATTTAAAGTTTAAATTTTAATTTCTTCTTCTCATTACCTTCATAATAGGCTCGACAGTTGGGACGATAAGTTCATCTCGTCAATGTCTTCATATATACACACACGAAGCAACATGACATGGAGATGTTCATTGATGCATGGTCCAGGGCAGTTAATAATTTACTTGTTTTATATTTTATTCTTTTCATTAATTAATATTTATATATATATATATATATATATATATATATATATATATATATATATATATATATATATATATATTATACTTTACAAAATGCAATATAGTATTGTAGAACATCAAGAGCAATATCTCAGGCACCTCTAGGATCTGATGAGTCTTGTCAGGTCAACAAGCACAAGGTTTTCCTACTGGCAATAGAAGGACGGGTGAAGGGTCAAATTTATAATATGGGTGATCAGGCCCCTCGTTTATATGACGAGTCCTCAGATGCCAGCCCTTCTTCAGCTCCACTACCTTCTGTCGAGAACTTGAAGCGAGAGGTTAAGAGGCGAATAGATGAGAGAATCACGTCCTAACATGACCATGTCCACTATGTTGATTCACGAATATGAGCTATGGAGGATTGGTTGCACGCCATGTCCCAGCAAACTAAGATACCTCTTCCCACTCATCTGCAAATGCCTATGCCACCTGCCCCGCGTCTTCCTCAACCATCGACTACTATTGTTATTTTTTCTACAACTATTGCTTCTCCTACATTTGATCCCAATGCCTCTTACATCATTGTTGATTTTTTTGTTGATCTAGATGATGCAACAACCAATTAGTTTTATAGTGTTATTTGTATCAAATATTGACATTTGTGTGTGTGTGTGTGTGTGTGTGTGTGCGCGTGTGTGTGTGTGTTTTGTGTGTGTGTATGTGTGTGTGTGTGTTGTGTGTGTGCGTGTGTGTGTGTGTTTCTTTTTTTGTCCATTATATTTTTGTTATTATTTGAAAAATTTTTAATTCTTTTATAAAATTAAAAAAATTAATATCATAAATATTATAAAATTAATATTAAAAATATTAGTATTATTATAATAAAATATTATAAATATTAATATCATAAATAGTATAAAATATTAATAGTATCAAATTAATATAATAAATAGTATCAAATTAATATTATAAATATTATAAAATTAATGTTAAAAATATCAATATTAATATAATAAATATTACAAATATTAATATCATAAATAGTATAAAATATTAAATAGTATGAAATTAGTATAAAAATTATTAATATTATAATATTAAAAAACCCTTCAAAATTTCCAATGGATAGATAAAAAAAATTAAAATAAATACCAATAGATTATTGATGACATTTTTTAAAAAATATATAATACGGAGGTTTAATTCATCAATAGGTTACCGATTGATTTACCAACGGACTTGCTGACAGAACATATCATCAGTAATTCAGTAAAATTTGTGTGCTTAAATAACGACCAATATTTTGTCATTAATTCATCATTAAGTTTGCCAACGAATTGGATTTTCTATCGGTATCTTGTTCCTGACCAACACTTCACTGACAGATGTTGACGATAGGTGTTTCATCAGTAAACATAGATTACCGACGGAATCGACACCTTTGCCAACGAAAATTTTTGTTAGTAAATTATATGTTTTTTGTAATGCTTCTTATGCCAGCTCTTTCTTTAACATTACAGATGGGTCCTGATCCATATTTGGATGAGCACATTAGGAGGCAGGTTTGAGAGGAGCTTTGCCATGCAGTTTGTTGCCATGAGAGATCAAATACAACAAACCATGCAGCATACTCTGACTTCTATGTTAGCTACAATGCAGAGTCATATGGCTTTAGCACCAGTACCCCCCAACAGCACCTTCGCCTCTAGAGGACGACGATTACGTGAAGACACATGATGACCTAAATTATTAGGTTTTCTTTTCATATTTATGTGTCTTATTTGCATAATGTTATTGTAAATATAATAAAATTTTATTTAATTTTAATAAATTAAATATCTTTATATATTGTGTTCTTTTTATATTATTTTTAATAAAATAAAAAATTATAAAAAATAAAAATTTAATAATATAAAATAATTAAAATTTATTTTGATATGGATTTGTTACAAAATTGTGATGGAATAGCGACGAATTGGCATTACAACCTACCCAATTTGCGATGGATTATCAACAAATTTTTTCATCGCAAAAGATATATCACTATTCCATGTCTAAGTTTTTCAGTATATTTGCAATAAGTTGTTTGCGACCGAACAACTCGTCACTAAGTTGTTGCTACTAATGAGTTGCCTAACAACAAACTAGCAATAGAAAATGTCAGATTAGCATCCAAAAAATCCATCGCTGATTGGCCAAAATTTTGTAGTGTAACTATCCATGTGAATAAATAATTTATATTAAATGAACTTTAACATTTTGTATTATCTAACTTTTAGTTTTATTGATGATTAAAGCAAAAGAAAGACATACCATAATTTTTAATTAAAAAAATATCCTTTATTTAGAGAGGAGAGAGAAATTCTTAATGAGAATACTTGTTGCCCATATATTATCTCATAGTTATTTTAACATTGATGATATTTTCACAAAATTCTTGCAAACCATCTTACCATTATACAAGTAATTTGATACATTGAAATTTAAATTATATTTTTTTAATTTTAAAATATATAAAAAATAAAATAACAATAATTTAAAAATATAAAACATATTTATCTATTATTTCAATTATTTCAAATAATTTTAAATTTTAAAAATTAAAAATAATATATATTATTTAATATATTAAATAATCATAAATTTGAAAATTAAAATAATAGTTAATTCTATAAAAATATTATTCATTAAATTAAATTTTATAATTTAATATTATTATTAACAATTTAAAAAAGTTCTACAACTTTTTATATACAAAAATTTTTTCTTAATTAACAATTTTATAAATAATATAGTGTAGATTTCAAATATCACATATTTTAAAAATTAAAATAATAATTAAAGAAATATTATTCGTCTAATTAAAATTTATAACTTGAGGTTATTATTATCAATTTAAAAAAGCTCTACACACTTTTATATCTAAAAAATTTTTTGTAATTAACTATTTTTATATATAGAATAAATAGATAAGTTATATTTATCTTAATATTTTTAATATTTAAAAATAAAATAAGATATAAATATTTTTACTCATTATTTTAATTATTTTAAATAATTACAAATTTTAAAATTAAACTAACAATTTGCTTTATAAAAAAAATATTATTCATCTACTTTATAATTTAAAAATTTTTATATCTTTTTATGTCTATAAAAAATTTTCATATATATATATATATATATATATATATATAAAGAGAGAAATAATAATAATAATAAATATTTTAAATTTTAAATTTAAATAAAATAGTATAAATTTTAAATTTTTTTTGTAAAATGATGTTATTTGATCTAATTAATTAAATTTTTAATTTTATTAATTTTTTAATCCAATCGAATTGACTAATTTTCAATTTAAGGATCTGACTGAATTTTAAACGCACTGTTAATACACTCCGGAGTTCCGCCGCCTTTAGCTGGCCTTAATAACTAACCTTGGTTTAATTGTGGCCAATTCCTATAGCTGGGCCAACATCCTTTCAGTTCCCGACCCCTTCACCCTCCCTATCTCCACCACCCTCTTCATCGCCACCGACGACCCGCGCTCCCGACGACCCTCTTATCTTCCGTTGCCATATTGTCCCTCAACCCCTCTCCTTCACGGTCTTCCACCAGTTTAAGATTTATTATGGCCTCCTGACGCTTCTACACTTCTTGACTACTCGTTTTCCAGCAAGGATTATCCAAAAGAGTTGAAACCGCTAGTGGTAACGCCTCCACAGGCAGGAATGTTTGTGCCGGCAGGGCATGTGATTTGGGATCAACTCCAGAGACGGATGATACCGGTTGCTTGTGTCCTAAGATATGGAGTACTTTTCTCTTTATTTCCTTTTTGCATTAGAGATTCAAATAGTCTTGACGATTTATGGGGTTTTGTTAGCTGCTGTTTTCCTGATGATGGACATCTGTTATTGTTTTTATTATTATTATTATTATTATTATTATTGTTGTTATTATTTAGCAAATTGGGATTAGCAATTATTTTTTGGTTCGATTGGATCATTTCTTATTGTCAAAAAACAAAGGTTTAGTTTATATTCTTTCTCGTAACTGTTCATTATTGCTCATGGGAGATTGTATGAGATATAAGGGCATAGACGGCTCTGATTCTGAAATCCTTTTTTTTTTTTTCTTTTTCAGTTGGGGTTTGTCGTGACTGGACTGTAACTAAATTTCTGCTGTCGTATTCTTTTTGTCGTTGCATTTTTTATAAATTAGAATCAAGGATCATTGGTCTCAAGTTGATGAAAATTATATCTTGGTAATTTTCACATCTTTGTTGCTTTTCCTACATATTTTTGAGTGAAAAACAATGTGTTTCGACTATAGGAATACGAGTACTCCATTTTTTCTCATTTCTCTTGCTAATTCTCTCTTTTTTCAGTGTGCAATTGTTCTTTGTTGCGTATTCTCCTCTTTTCTTCCTCAATTTTTTTTATGCTCTTCATTTTAACCAACTCAAAGTAATCTTAAATAAATTTATTATTGTTAGCGAAATTGGTGAATTAAACCGAAGTTAATTATTAAGATTACTTACAATTGTGAAATGTGTATTAATGAGTTATCAAAAAAATTAATTTTTAAATTTCTCCTGTCAAATGCCAGATTTTATACAATACTCTCATTTCCTTTAATTTAAAATTTAGCTAAAACTAACACTTGTTGAAAAACAAATACTACGTTCATTACTTTGGCTATATTTGAAAATTCATGCGAAAATGTGAAGCTCCTAGATTTTTTAGTCCAATGAATAATAAGAGCTTCTAGCTACTGACCAAAGATGAATGTCTGTCCATTACATCTTAGATTTTTTAGTCCAATAGGCTAAATAATAAGAGCTTCTAGCTACTGAACAAAGATGAATGTCTGTCCTTCATTACATCTGGACCCACAATTAGAAGGGCAGAGAGAGTCAGCAACTGATATCCTAGATGCCAATTAATTTCATCCAACGGCCGGATAACGCAGCATTAAAGCTAACAAGATCCACACATTCTCGTAACAGGTAAGCAAATACGCAGTTACACATTTTAAACGGCTGTTTGTCTTGGAACTAAATTACCATAGGGTTCAAAATTTCGCCCTTGACTCCTATAGGCCAGTTTTCTTTTTAATTCTTTGGGGTAACAATGCTGAAAATTGAGTAGGTTATTGATATACTTTTTCATCAGGACTGCAACATTAGATAAAAAAAATATCGACATATCACGAGCAAAAGATAACTATAAGGGTTCAATATCACTGCAATTGTACAAATTAATTGCAAAAATACATGCCGCTCACCAGAATCTATAATTCCTCTCCACTAGTAATCAAATTTACAAAACACGCTCGCTGCGAACAAAATAGCTACCATTATGGGCAACTAGAGCCCTTTTTTGCTCCACATCCATCCTTCTCAGCAACCTTAATACCCATATCCTGTTGCAACGATGTGAAAAACGTCACAATAATTCAGCAACTAGGCTAACAATGCATGGAAAGGCCAAAAAACAAAACCAAATGGCAGGATCGTATCTAGCTTGCGCGTTCATTAGTACAAACCTGAATTGTCCATAGCAGGCACTGGTTCTGGCTCCTTTATCTCCACAACTACACAATCCGACATCAAGAAAGTCTTTGCTACTGATGACGCATGCTCCAGGCAACATCTAACAACCTGAAAGAAAATTTGTTGCATCATTGGTGCTTTCTGATAACCAAGAACTTTTTTTAGGGGGGAAAAAAAGAAGGCATTCTGGTTTTCTAATGGAAAATTATAACTCAAAATAGAAACCCTTAAATTGCTTTTTACAATAAATCCGTCAGCTTCTTAAACAAAATTTTGCCAGTAACTATGATGCATTAAAACCATATGAAAAAAAACACTTTTTCACAGCATTTCCTTTTTGATGATCAACTACATTCAAACTATAGAAGGGAATAAAATATTGCCATTGTTGCAAAGTGTTACAATCAAATGGTGTTCAAAAACCCATAGATTAACACACCTTCGTTGGATCAATTATTCCAGCAGCCATTAGATCTTCATAGTTCCCAGTTGCAGCATTGTATCCAACTTTAGGATTGTCATTGGAAAGCACCTGTAAAAAAATTGATCTCAGTTGTAATCATAATTATGAAACAAAACAGAACACAAAATTGCAAAATTACATACCTTCTCACTGACCACGCTTCCATTGACACCAGCATTCTTGGCAATTAATTTGAGAGGATAGCTGAGAGCTCTCTTCACAATATCAGCTCCAACCTGCATTCCAAGCACGAACAATTGAGCCTGAAGAATAAGTTCAAACAATTCCAAAGACAACCTAATATGCTAATATGCTACAATGCTTCAAAGAGAGAACACCTTGTATATAAGCACCATCTTATGCTACCCAGTATCACCCACATTACCTTTTCTTCATCATTGTCAAGGTTGTCTTTGATGGCATCCACCTTTGATGCGAGTCTCAGCAGGGTGCATCCACCACCAACCACAATACCTTCCTCAACGGCTGCCTGAAGACCATTGAGTTAACAATGTTGTAATAAGGTTAAAAAACTTGCCTTTGACAGAAGTATCGAATAACAGTAGAAATCAGATAAATACCTTTGTTGCATTAAGTGCATCTTCAACTCTCAATTTCTTTTCTTTAAGTTCCGTCTCAGTTTGTGCCCCAACCTTAAATATTTGACCAAAAAAAAATATTTTAAAAAAAATATTCTATGTAAAATTTCTTAATATGGTCAGGAATCACTTCTTAGAGGCAACTAAAAGTTTACCTGTATCACAGCAACACCACCTGACAATTTTGCAATCCTCTCATTAAGCTTTTCCTTCTCATACTCTTGCTCAGCAGCCTTCATAAATTTAATCATTCCATTAGTAACAATTAATAATTTTAAAATAGAACAAACAGGACGTAAACTGTCTTGGAAAAAGCGGAGGGGCAATGAGAGACTTTATACTTCTATGAGATTTCTTATTTGAGCAACCCTCTTGTTTACAGCTTCCTGTGTGCTTCCATCACCCACAATGGTGGTAGTATCCTTAGTAAGTACCACTTTGGAAGCATTGCCCAGGACCTCCTTGTCAGCTTTGTCCAATGAAAGCCCCACCTCATCTCTAATAACAGTTCCTGCAATTCAGTACAAGAAAGGGAAACACTTTATTTTGAGTTTCAACTTTCACGATCAAAAGACATAAAGCAAGAGTTTTATTAAGTTATTATCACTAAGTGATAGGTTAAAATCCCAACTTTTCTGTGCATCAACTAATTTATGAAATATATCATTTAAGTTTGTCTTGTAGCACTACTCTATAAGAAATATATTATGATGAACAACCAAAATAAAGTGAGACTAGGGTTTTAAATCATAGTCGCGGACACAGTCGCAGTTGCATTGTAGTGTCAATATGTCACAGGCAAAGTGTAACAGTCGTGGCCAATAATATTATGAATTTTTGGTAAAAAAAATAAATAAATAATATGACACAGCTTGAATTGTTTGTATCGATTTTATCAGCCGTATAACATGGCTTGAATCATCAGTATTGTTTAGATTGTAACATCATCAGGCGATTCAGCCATGAATTGAAAATAGTTGTCCAATTGGAAAGTAACCTCCTAAGAAACATTAGGAAGTTACATATTGTGTCGCAATGGCTGAGATTTAAAACTATAAGTGATATTTAAAACTATAAGTGAGACAATGAGAAGGAAATGTAAATGGGAGTAAATTTACACAGAGAAGAAAAGGGAAGAAACTCATAATGAAATGTACAAAAGATTTACACAAATTGCACTAACCTCCAGTTAGAATAGCAATATCATCAAGATTCTGGCTCTTGCGCTCTCCAAAACCAGGAGCTTTTAGAGCAGCAATTTTCAAAGCACCCCTAAGCTTATTTACAACTAGAGTTGCCAGAGCCTCCTGCTCAATGTCTTCAGAAATAATAAGAATTGGGTATCCACCCCTAATTGCATCTTCCAGAACATTAATGAGATCCCTTGCATTTGTTATTTTCTTATCAACAAGAAGCAACTGCAGCCAAAACAAATATAATTAATTTAAAAATAACGCCAAAAAAAAAAAAAAGAAGTATCAAACCATTATGGATATCATACCTTGCAATTCTCATATTCAACAGCCATCTTTTCACTATCAGTGACAAAATAAGGTGAGATATAACCACGATCAAATTGCATTCCCTCAACAACATAGAGGAAGTTTTCAGCACTCTTTCCCTCTTCAAGAGTTACAACTCCCTTTCGACCCACTTTACTCATTGCTTCAGCAATCATATTCCCTACTTCATAGTTGTTCCCTGCACTAACAGCTGCTACATCTGCAAGCTCACTCTCTTCAACCTACAACAGAAAACTGCTGCTACTCATTGTCTTCCACATACATCTAATACAACAATGAGATGACATCACAACGGCAAAGTAAATTTGATAATTACAAACTTTTACTGCTCTGTTTTACCTCTTTTGACATTGACCTAAGTTCAGTCACTAGAGCCTTTGTGGTTTTTTCAATGCCCCTAGTAATCAAGACAGGGTTTGCACCAGCAGCTACAACCTGAATAATCAAGCCAAGCCATCAATATGATTACATAGACACACACACACACACACATATATTTATATACACATGTACACCATTTTCATTCTTTTTAGTTCTTCATAAGAGTAGATAATACAAGCCATCTACCAACCTTGACACCTTCAGCAATAAGGCCTTGAGCAAGAACAACAGATGTTGTGGTCCCATCACCAGCCAAGTCATTTGTCTTGGCAGCTGCCTGTCTTACCAACTTAGCACCAATATTCTCAACTGGATCCTCC
>CATIWR010051028.1:0-17299 GCA_949677035.1 Omphalea diandra | reverse complement strand
GTTTTTATAGCAAAAACATTTTTTTTTTTTTGGGTAAAATATAAATAAAACTAACAAAAAAAAACACATACCCCCAAATTTTTTTTTCCCTTTTTTTTTTCCATTATTTTTTTAAAACCCATTTTGGGGGGTGTTCTACCTTTATTTTTTTTTTAAAAAAAAACCCCCCCCCCCCCCCCCCCCCCCCCGCTCCCCCCTAATTCTAGGGTTTTAAAAATAGATAGGAAAAGAAAAAGGGAAAAAAGAAGTGGTGGGTAAGGATTTTGGATGCTTCCTTTGAAGTTCTTTTGCCCTCAAAGGAACATCATGTGTTGGCCTTAAGCACCAAGAAGGGGGGTTGAATTGGTGAATAGAAATTTCAAAAACAAAGATAGAGGGAAAAGAAAGAGTAGAAGAGAGACAATCAATTTATAGTGGTTCAGGTATAATTGACCCTACGTCTACTCCCCAATTAATCAATTGGGTATTTCACTATCTCAATGGTGTTTTCAAGCTTACACCCAACTTATACAACTTGTGTGTTGATGGCTAACACACAACCTTACAACAATGTGTTTTCTATGCTAACACAAAACCTCACTCAAGTGTTTCACTAGGCTCATACTTAAACCTTTCTAGAAGTGTTTTTACAGGCTAACACAAAACCTCACAACTTGATGTTTAATGCTCACACCTAACAATCATAATTTTATAAAGAAGATGAAGAAAATGAGTAGCAAAGATTGAGAGTTTTAATCACTTGTAATAAATTTCTTAGCAACCTTATTCATGGTTGTTTGGTTGAGTATTTATAGCCAAACTTCACCAAAGAGATGTTGCAGATCATGGCTCATCAAATCTTTGAGACATGCTTGACAGATTTTGCATTAAATGCTTGTCAGGATGAAATCGCGGTCACTACTGCCTTTCGCGGTCACAAAATCCAAATTCTTCAAGGGAAACCTTGTTTGTGTCTAACGACTAGTCCATGTGGCAGCTCTTATTAGTTCACCAAGAAAATATATTCGTTGTCTTTTACTTACTTTCAGAAGTCGTGGTCGCGAGTTTTCTTGCACAGGCCGTGACAGAGGACACGAATTCATCTGCCAAAGAAGTCATCTTTCTTCCACAGGATTTGCGATCACTACCAGCAAGATGCCTCTGTGAAATTTGACTTCCAACAGTCTTCTGGGACAATTGTCAAGTTGTGGTTATAGATTTGCTTCCCTCTTAAGTTACTTTGAAATTCGCGGTCGCGACTAATGCGTGACTTGCACCGCGAATTCATCTGTCATAGAATGGCTTCTTCTTTTCCATCGATCGCGGCCAAGAATGGCTTCTTGATTTCGCCTACTTGAATTTCAGCATGTCTTAACATGAGTCGCTGTCGCGATTTACATGTCACTTTAGAGTTTATCAACTCCTTTCATTTCTTCTTGAGAGATTGATTCATTTCTGCAAAATCAATACTTATTTGAAATATTAGTGATGATCAATCTACTTTGTCAAGATCAAAAGAGGTTCTAAACTTTAGGATTAATCATCCTAGTCCAACATCATGTATTCAATATCCTCTAAAATACTAAGGAAAACATTAAAAAAAATGCAAGATTAAGGCCTTGTTCTACCTTGAAATGGGTTAAGGTGAGTTATGGTTTAGGTTTTTGTGCTAAGTGTTCTTTGGGAATAAATTTTGGTAGAGTTTTATTAGGATTTTCCAAGCCTTCCTATCTCTTGAAGTGGAAGAGGTTTTCATAGGTGATGGATGAGTGCATCACACCTTAAAATGGTTTCGGTTGCTCTATGGACATATCTGATCACAGAGAGGGAGATGAATCTCCTAGAATTAGAGTTTGCACATAGGTTGTATAGCCACAAAAGGATTGTATATCCATCTATTAGCGTTATGCAGCCCTATGGTTTAAGAAGGGACCAATTCTAAAAGATTCCAAGGGCTAGGGTTTAGGGGAGGATTATATAATTTTTGGGCTATACAGCCCTGCTTTATGGGCTATACAACTCATATGTTAAGGCTGGAAGCTTGGGTTGTGGTTGTGGGCTTAGCTTTGGGCTTATGGATTTAGACTTGGCTTTGAGTTTTTCCAAGGTTTCCTAAGACTTTTATCTCGTTTTTTGGCAATTCCTTTTTCATTTTGAGTGATGCATTCAATGATTCTTATCATCTAGCTCTGAATCTAGAGGTCTAGAATCTAATGCTTACATTTGCCTTAATGAACTCCTATGATATTGATCATTCCCTTGCGTCTTATGAAATATATAAATATAAATGCTTAGACATTCACTTGCATTCAAACATTATGATATAAATATCATAAATTAGTTTTTGATAACACTACCTCTAATCACTATTGAAGTTATTTAAATTAACACCATTATCATCTTGATTATCATCATCATCATCTAATTCTTCATTTTTTTTCTTTATTGTCACTATCATCAATGTCAATAAATGAACTCATTGGATCAATCAAGCTCATTTGTTGATCTTTAACTTGAAGGTCAATTTCAGGAATCTCTCTATCATCATCTTAGAAAGCTTCTCTGTTGATAGTCAACTTCTACTATAGATCTAGCTTTTATTTTGCAAACAATCCACCAATCAATATTGTCCTGTTTTAAGTTAAGATATGTAGCATAATACCCCTGTGTTACTTATGAACTATCATATTAATATTTTGGTTTAGGATCAACCACTCGTAGTTGAAAAAAATAGTTTTCTTATAAGGTGGTGAGGGTACTCTAACTCCAGAATTTCAGTTAATTGATCATGGTAGTCACTCTTATCAACACTATAATTTGTTCCCTTTATGCAAATCCCATTATTGTTAGTTACTCTATTAGAACCATGTGCTCTCGAGTGAAATTTGCAATCATTGACATAGTATCCATGATCTGCCTTTACAGTATGTAATGGACCTTTTACCAAATCCTTGATTAAAATGTTGCTAACACTATTTTACTACTTATGTGCCTATGATTTATATTTATTCATCTACTAAGAATTAAATTGGGTTACACATACTTAAAAATACAAGTTTATCATGCATTTTATATACTCACATATTGATTGGACCAAACTACAAAATCATTCTCCATATATGCATTAAGCTTATTGTCAGCAATTGTTGGGTAACTTTATCCTAATCCTGACATATAAATCCTTTACAGCATATGAACAAAACAACAAACATAAGTATATAGAAGTGTAATTCCATATTATCACTATAAAATAGAAATTAAAATGAATACTTACTTAATAAAAGGTGATACTTCCTCACAGTACAGTAGAATGTATGTGTTTACAGTATGATATTCTATGTCAGTCAACATTTTTGTTTTGAAACCCCTCTAATGGGCGACCTATAGTTTTGAATAACTAATCATCCCATCATATTCTTTATAATACCTTCTACATTCATCATTAATTTAGTGGACTTTTCGATAGCATGTATTAATGTAGGGCTCAAAGTAGTGCACACAAAAAGTTGAAGCTTCTTCAATCAAATATGCATTGCATATCAAACCTTCAACATGAGCTTTATTTTGCACATTATTTTTTAAGTTCTGAAGGTACCTTTTGAATGGATGCATCCATCAATATTGAACTGGACCTGCAGTTCTCACTTCATATGGAAGATTAATTATAAGATGTTCCATACAATCAAAGAAGCTTGGGGGAAATATACATTCAAGCTTACACAAAATTATAGGAATCACTTGCTCCAATCGCCTCATATCATCCATAGGTATAACAATTGAAGTTAAATCCTTAAAGAAAAGGCTTAACTCTATTAGGGCATGCCAAACATGTGGTCAAAGAAGTTATTGAAACGTAATTGGTCTCAACTACTGCATGAACACATGAAAATCATGACTTTTCATTCCAAATAACTTAAGCCTTTGCATGTCCACACATATGCCCATATTTGAAACATATCTATCTAAATATCACAATCCTTTACCCCTTTCACATAGAGCCTCTTTTCCCCATTTGTCAAGAATGTAATAGGCTTTAGGATATTTTTCAGTTCTAAGATCACAATCTAATTTCAGTCTTTGAAAAAACTATTTTAAGTCTTCCCTTTATTTAGCTTTATCTTTCGTTTTTCCTTACACATTCATCACTTATTTAAAAACATTCTTTTCAATGTGCATCACATCTAAATTATGCCTAATCATGTTAGTTTTCCAATATGGCAGATCCCAAAATATATTTTTGTTTCCTCTAGTTAGTTATTTTTGAAATTGGTCCATTTGCAGCACAACCATCCATATTAATGACCTTTTGTAATCCTTATTCCTCTATCTTTGCTAATATCTTATATCCATAATTGGTGGTGCAGTGACAATCACGATTCTTTTTTTTTAGGAAGTCTATTTTGTTCCTTTGAAATGGATGTTCATTGGGTAAAAATTTATGTTGATTGTCAAACCACAATTTCTTGCCCCCTTTTGGCAGAGTAAAGGCATATGAGTTGTCCATACAATAAGGACATGCCAACTTCCTTATTGCACTCCACCCTGACAACATAGAATATGTAGGAAAATCACTAATTGCCCGCATCAATGCAGTACATAGTAAAAAATTTTGCTTCTTTGACACATTATAGGTTTACACCCTAGCTTCCCACAACTTCTTCATATCTGCAATGAATGGTTGTAACAATTCATCCAACTTCTTCTTTGGATTCCTGGGTCTTAAAACTATTACAGTTAAAAATATATATTCTTCTTTCATACACATCTATGGGAGTAAATTGTATGGAGTGACTATTATGGGCCAAGATAAATATTATTGTCCTTATTGACTAAATGGTTGAATCTCATCTATACAAAGTCCAAGTCTCATATTCCTACATTCTGTTGTAAATTTCAGATGCATCCTAACAAAATGCTTCTAAGCTTCCAAGTTTGAGCAATGCCTCATCACGCCATCTTCTTCTTTAACATGCTCAGCATCCCATCTTATATTTTTAATCGTGACTTTGGATGCATACAACCTTTATAATCTTAGAGTGACTGGAAGGTAGTACATTTTCTTATAAGGAACTGTTGAATTTTACTAAGAACTTTCTATAATAAATGTCTTATACTGCAGAAATGCACAAAACTTACAACAACAGAATTTACTATATTCTCCTCAATAAAGCATACAACCATTTTTACAACAATGAATCTTTTCTACTAGTAAACCCATTTCTTATACCAATTTCTTCGTGTAGTAGAAGTCCTCGATCATAACATTATCAATAGCTAACAATTCTTACATTAATTGGCATATGTCATTATAACACTTTTCAGACATATGATGTTATGCCTTAATATTCAATAATCAAGCAATAATTAACAATTGTGAATGGGTACTACATCTCAGCCAAACTTCTTTATTTGCAACCTGTAACGTGTTACAAAAATATTGTGTTTTAGTATTTGGTGCTTCCTCAACATAACTTGCATGAAATGAAAGACCAATAACATCTAATACCATTTCATGGTTAGTGCTATGAAATTCATAAACTACAATAGAAGGAAAGTTTGTTTCATCTATAACAACTGATGTTCCCAAATTTTATATCACATATAGTTTATTGTGTCTAAACCATTAATACTAACAAAGTACAAATCCATATTTAGCCAGATGATACCTAACCACGTCACATCCTTATATCATCGATTTGACACTTCCTATGATTACATGGACATCTTGTCTTATTCCCATCCATATACTCCAGATTGTTGCAAGCAAACATTATAAAACTTTCCATGCCCTCTAAAAATTATGGATTTAATAACCCATCATTTTGTACCTAAAATTATGTTATATATAAACAAATATTATTATGTTTTACATTTATAATCTCATACCTAGGATTCATTCAATTTTATGTATTTTCAAGGTTTGAATCTAACCTATTTTAAAATACATTGTCTATCGTCCTAATGCACTTGTATAAGTTTCGACAGCATATCCCCACAGTTCTCCAAGTGCACGATATAAAACATATACAAAAAAATATGATAGACACTTTATCACAAGTTTCATATCACATTAATATGCACATATTTCAATATGCACATAGAGAACAATATCACACTACCAAAATTCATACTCATATCACGATTTTATTCGGATAATGTTTTTTCAAACTGTCATATGTGATCATTAGTGAATTACTCACATTTAATGTGAGTAATATGAGTAATTCACTAAATAGATTTCTAAGGCTTAACCCTAATAGTCTAACAAAATTTTGGCACAGTTTTGGCATAACCAGAAGCTACCAAAACCTCAAGATAAGGTCTATAATTGACGTCTCTGCAAAATTAATAACACTTCTAATATATCTCCACTCATAATCCCAATACTATGAAAAAGACTTGCACGAAAAAAACACTTCTAATACAACCATTCATCACAACGAATTCATCACAAATCACTACTACAACCCTTTATCACAACCAATTCATCACAACTAAATTTATACAATTTAATGTATAATGTATAATAATAATAAAATGAACATCACATTCCACAATTTAGAATAATACATCATAAAATTAAAACTTAATTTGTAATGTCTTCATTAATTATAAAATTTAATTACAAAAATATGAATTAACTAACAATATCATAATTAATTACAAAATTAACTAATAATATCATAATTAATTGCAAAAATTGACTACAAAATTACTAAAATTATTTACAAAATTTATAATTGATTCATAATTTTTAATTAATTAAAACATTATTAATTAATAAATTAATTAAAATAATATACTAAAAATATAATTCCTAATGTCTTAATTAATTTAATATTTCCTAACTAATATACCAATAAAATATATATAGTACAAAATTAATTCCTCAATAACTAGTAAATTCCTACTAATTCATAAATTTCTAATTAATTAACAAATTTAATTTGAAACAATAACTTACAAAATTCATAATTAATAATTATTTCTTAATAAGTTCTAATGTCTTAATAACTTTTTCATTAATTATAAAAAGTTATTACATAATTGCTAATTATTTCATAATTTTCTAATTAATTATAAATTAATAATTAATTCCTAACTTTCTAATCAATAATAAAATTATTCATTAGTTCAAACATTTCTAACTAATTACAAACTTAATAATGAATTTCTTATTTTCTAATTAATTTCAAAATTAATGCTTTATTCCTAGTTTTCTATTTATTATACAAACTAAGTTCATATACTCAAATTTACTTTCTAATTTCTTATGGAATTACAAAAATTAATTATAAAATTAATTACATAACTTAACTTCCTAATAAATTAATTTATAATTTAAATCTAATTAATCATATAATTTTCTCAACAATCACTAATTCATAATTTCTCATAATTTTCTCCAAAATTTAACTAATGTTAACTAAATAATATATCATATTTCAAAATTTCACATTATTTATAATTTCAAATTTAAACATAATTTGTACACAATTAACTACACATTATTTTCACATAAATATCGTAAATCAATATTTCCTTTCTAAATAATAAAATAATATTAAAAAATTAACTAAATTCCATCCATCAATATATATTTAAAAAATAACAAAATAATATACCAAAAATTCACAAAACCCATACCTTTTAGAGAGAGAAAAACTAAAATGTCTAGAGAGAGAGATCAACCAAGAGAGTGAGCAACCAAGGCACAAGAACACCTGTAGGCAGCGATGGTTGATGTTGTTGGATGGAGCAGTTAAAAAAAAAAAAAGTAGGGCTAGGCAGCGCAAAGAGGAAAAAGAAAAGGAAAAGAAGAAGGAAAGAGAGGGGGACTTGCATAATGTTTTAACCTAAGGGCTAACAATGGAAATTATGTGGCTAGCCTCTAAGTGGTTGTAGTGACAGACCTGCAACAGATCATCCGTCGCTAAAGCTAGTGATGGGTGATTCATCGTTAACTAGGCTGTAGGCAGTGAACTAGCGCCGACTTGGTGCTAGTTTTCCCTATGAAAATAGCAATATATTTCAAATTTGTCACTAATTTTTGAATTTCGTCGAGAATTCATCTGTATTCCATCACTATTTAGCTATGAAAAAAATTTTCATTAAATTCGTCATTATTTCGATAAATTTTTGTAGTGAAATATGTGCTTTAAAATAAAAACATGGTCATAGGTGTTGATGAAAGTAGGCTTCCCTCACATCACTCTCTTTTATATGAAGAATTTACTTTTGTACATCCTCTCATTTTGCATGCACATATCCTCTTTTTTTTCTCTATTATCTCACACCTCTCTTTGGTTTTCTCACAACTTTTCTTTTGCTGCATAAGTATTTTTTTCTCTCACATACACATACACATACTCTCTCTCACTCATACACATACAATTTTTTTGTCTTCTTTAAGGTCATCATCATCATTCTTACTTACAACTAATATATCATCATGTAAAGGACTTTTAATTTGAGCATTGAAACAAACCACTAATGGTGACATCTCATCATTCTCTTTATTTAAGCTTTTAATAATTCTTATGACAATAGCATTTTTATCTTCTGTTATTATGGCTTGTGTGATGGCTATCTGCTCCTTTTGGTAGCATTCTTCTTCACTCCCAAATTTGAACAAGTTTGTATGGAACTAGTACATATAGATTTTGCATTACTTGCTTTACTTCTTATCAAGTAGAAATAGGGTCCTCTCCATAACAACTTCTAGTTAGTTACATTTAATCCCACTAAAATAAGGCATCATATTTAAAATAAATAGCAGCAAGTGTTACTTTAGTTTCTTTGGAACAACTGTGATACTCAAAGATGAACTCCATCTCTTTTTCTCATGCTAAGTATTCTTAGGGACTAGTTTTTTCATAAAATTTTGAAATCTTCATCTTTTTGTTGTATTAAATTTTTCACCTTTAGTAGCCTTCATCTAAGGGTTCATCATCTTCATATTGCCACCTTCCTTTACTTGCTTGCTTTAATATTGTTTTGGTTGTGTTGGTGGTAGTTTGGCTCTTTTACTCCCTCTTTACTCTTCCCTTTTTTATTTGGTTCATTATATTTATGAGGGACATATATTTAGAAGACTCTTTTATTTCTTCCCAACCTGTCATTATTAGAAATAAGAAGCAAAAATAAAACCTCATAAAGCTCTCCCTTATGTCTTTACTCTCAAAAGATGACACTCACATACGTGTTTCGTATATAAATAAGCTTTTTCCATCAAATGTGCTCACCACTTGCCTTTTATCACTTTTAGTTTTTTAAGAACTAAAGTTATTATTATCAATTTAAAGATTAATCATAAAGCAACAATCAATTCCAACTTAATTTTGACTTTAGAACATGAAGAAAGCAAATGAAAACTAATGAAAAGAAGAAAAATAAGGATAGCAAGAATAAAGATTGTTAATCACAAATTGCAAGAAGAATAGGAATTAGAACCTTGCAAAGACTTGAATCGAACCTTAAAATAATGGAATTAAAGAATTTAGGTTGAATCCAAATTTGCATAAACCAATTTGCACTCCTTTTTTGCAAACAAACCAAATTGCAATTTCAAGCTTATTTTCTTTCTTTTCTTTTGCTTTTCATTTTTCTTTGTTTATTTTGATGTCTCTTTTTTTTCTACTTTGGACATCTTTCTTTCTTTTCTTTTTTATAATTAAAGCTAAACGTAAGACCTAAAACACAAAAAAAAAAACACATCAACTTTGTAAAACACTATTGGAAATTGAATTAGAAGAAGACTTATGCAAACACAAACTTTTAGTTCTTTTTGGATTTTCTATGATGTAAATGGCCTTAAAAATGAAATCACTAAACAAACATGTAAAAACAATAATGAAGAAAATGAATTGACAAGAAGAACACCAAGGAAATCGAATTTGAAAAAGAAACCAAATAAAGAAGAACTAACACAAAGAAAATGATTTGAACAAGAAGAACAAGAATTAAACATAAAAAAATAAGAAAATAAATAACACATACTTTATTTTAAATCCTAAGCTCTGATACCAAATTATACGAATGTGGGTAACTTGTCCCAAACTCATATTTAATGTTATTACCTTTGCTCAAGGATCTATCAAGAATCAAGTAATTAGAACTTTAATTCTCAACTACATCTCTAGATAACTTAGATCTAGAAACCTCATTTATAAAGAATTAAAGGGTGTTTGATGTCCAAACCTATAATTAACTAAGTCAATTTTAAGATTATAGTTAAATTATTTTGCAAAGTTACTTAAACCCTCATTTAAATAACCTCACCACGCTCTTTCAAGAACCAAAGAGAAGAAAAATTTCTCATAAGAAATTAAAATTATATTGACTAAGATTTAATTCCAAATATATGGTTTGGTTGGCATATTTATAGGCATTACAATGCCCATCTAGTTAAGAACAAAAGACCATTTATTATAAGAGAAACTTTAAAAGAAACTAACTAAGAAAATGCCCTATGCCTAATTAGCTAAGTAGAGCATCTAAAATTCCTAAATATTATCTAATATTACAATTTAAGAAATAGAAGAAACCCTTTCTAAAGAGGAAATAAGATTTGGCCAAGAAAGGAAGAGAAGAATATTCTTAAGGTCTTACAAATCTTGGAAGATATTTAGTGACTTTATCAGTGATTTTACCTTATGTTGTCGTCCCATTATATCATATTTAGGATTATTGTTCTTGCAACCAAAGATGTTTGAAATCTTTTTGGAAGCTTCTTAGAACCCTCTAGAATTTTCTATAACATTTTATTACAGATTACTCCATTTGAAAAGTTGGACTTGTAGATTACATTTTAAGAATCCAAATTGATGTGTAAAAATAACCATTTTGCCCTGATGAAGAAGATCTAGTAAATGTCCCATTGTTTGTTTCCTTGAGTACTTCTTGCACAAAAATTCTTGAAGTTTCTTTAAACTTCTTAATTGATTGTTCATGCTTGGTGCTTACTTGACTTGCATTAAAGGAAAATTGTGAAAATAAGGTTAGTCTAAATAAGACAGCTCTAAATAAGGCAAGTTTTAAAGCTTTTGTGTTGTCTTCCTCCTTTTGAATGAAATATGCTTCATAGTTCTCTTCACCTTTGTAGCTTTAAGCTTGCCTCTATCTTAGTTCACATCAATCTTCCTACAATTTTTGGGACTTGTATAATGTTTTTTCAACCCTCTTTGATTTCCTACAATGCTTGTTGTCTATTAAATGCTCATTAATAATCTACAAGTTTTATGCTCTTTTCTTAACACCACTACTTGTTTCATTTTTAGCCTTGATATCTTGAATTTACTTAAATATTCTTAAGATATTAAATAAGGAGCCTATAAGATAAAACTTAACAAACTTGCATAAAGGTTAGATAATATAACCTATTGTTTGTAATAATCAAAATGACAATTAGAATCTAAAAGGTTAAATAGTGCATGGTTTACAAAATTAGTGTGGACACTCTTTAATTGTTAGCTCAAAGATTGGAAAAGGTTATAAAGAAAAGAAATGAGTTTGTGATGGGAGCCTACATCACAAGAATTGCAAAGTTCCTCTAGGTAATTCTAAAGGTTGATTGAAGAGACTAAATTGTCTCCACCTCAATTTAAGACTATTCCAAATAAATCGATAAATGAGAATATATCACTTAACATCAGAATTTTGAAAAAAGACAGCTCAAAGGATCATTATAGTAGAGAAGATAACTCTAAAAAAGGATGATTATGACTTGGATGCTAACATAGATAAGGTAAAAAGGTACGGGTTATAACAGTTAAACAAATTAGAAGAACCTTTACTAATCAACCTTTTACTCAATATATAGAATGGCCCTTCTTGCTTTTCCTCTTTATTCTTCTTTAATTGGTTATAAAGAGTATATCTTTCATAAGTTGAGGTTGCTTAAATAGACCCTCATAATCACTAATACTAAATAGGATTCCTTAGAGAAAAAGATGGTGAAAGTATTTAAGACTATGATCTCCATTAAGAAGACTTTAAACATGATTGTTGAATGTAAAGATTCCAATAGAAGATATAGAGGAAGAAGAGGATCAAGCTAATTGGTTCAAAGTGATCCAAAGAAGTAAGGAGAAGGAAATACTTCAAAAGGATTAAGGAAGCAAGGCCATTACACCACTAGCTAAAGAGAACTTAGTTAACCTAACTATAAGGCAATAAATTAAGAACTATGTCCTCTATAGCCTTGGTAGACTAAACCCCTTTGGTATACCTTTACCTAAGCCAACCCAAACACCTACTTCTAAACCATTTTATCCATATTCTTAGTTTAATTTTTCAAATTTTATCTTTATGTTCTCAAATTTACATAAATGTATAATTAGAGTATATTTGTTTACAATTGCTTTCCTCATGTACTTAATTGCTCATTATTTTGATAGTTTGAATTTCCTATCTCTTATGCTCCTATCTTTATCTTTTGTTGATAAAAAAAAATGGGGATAAATGTATGGTATTAAACATATTGTTTGATTAATTATAGAGTTAGACCCTTTATATAATAATTCAATATAGGTTAAGTATGTTGCTAGCATTAATGAATTAATATTGACTTTGATATGGTTAAAATGGTTAGTACAACTTAAGAGGAAGTAACATAGTTATATTTTGTTCAATGAACTTGAATAATTTGACTTGATGCATAAATTATGGGGGAGATATTTTATTATTTAACACATAGCTTTATCTTAGAAAATGAATTATTTGTTATCATAAAAAAAAGTTAATTACTATATACCCCTTGACGTTAGTCATATTTAACTAAGTATCCCTCACTTGTCAATATGATACCAAGTCATCCCTCACGTTTGCCTCATTATGCTAAAAAGTCCTTTGATGTTAAAAAAAAAAAGTCAATTTTTTGTTAGTTAAAAAGAATCTAGTTAAAAGTGAGCTTTGTATTTTTATTAGGTTAATTACTCTGAACTCTCTAGTGTTTGTCATATTTAACTAAATCATCTCTTATATTTTAAAATATTATATTAAGTTATCTCTGACGTTTGCCAAGTTACACTAAAAAGTCCTTACGACATTCATAAGAATTTAACAAGAGGACTTTTTAGTATAATAGAGCAAAACATTAGGGATGATGTATTGTAATATTGAAAAGTGAGGGATGACTTAATTAAATATAATAAACATTAGGGAGTTCAGAGTAATTTTACCTTGAAAAAGGGTGGCAAAATATTGAATCCTAAGGTTCTAATTCGTATTTTAATGATAAAAAAAATGCGGTTAAGATGACCAACAATTTATCAAGTATTTCATTTATTAATGTAGGATCCTCCATTTTCATTCCAATTCCAAGTTTAAATGAATTAGCTTAAGGACTTACTCTTCATGACTTACAAATCCTTAAAAATAATGCAAAAGACTAGCGATAAATATTTACATAAGTCTAAGGCAATTGAAAGCTTGAACTTAGAGCAAAATAAAGAAATTTTAAGACTCAACCATTTCATGCCATGGAATGCTCCTTAACCACTGCGAAAATTGTCCAAACTTATAAAAAAATGAAAAATGGCCCATTGAAAAAGTACTCTAGATGTACCTTAACTAGTCTATAAAATTTTAAAGATCACTTTAATGAATGCGAAGCATCATGGAACAACTTAACAACTAAGAGAAAACTTTAACGCCCATAGAAAAGAAGGATGGCAAAGCATTTCAATGTTTGTGGAATTTCCTAAATGACCACAAAAAATCCAAAGGCCATGCATCACTAACTTTGGCTATAGATTCTATGTGAATTTTGCTTTAACTTAATGTCTGTTAGAGAGGATCAATGCCTGCGGGGTAAAATAATACATATCGAAAAATTTCACACACATTAACTGGCTAAGCCAAGTGTCAAGCCTAATGGCCATTAAAGAAGGTAGGGGAGATTTAATGCACATTAGAGAGATTTCAAAGCTCATATAAGGGAACCCATTAAAAGTTTCAATGCCCACAATGAGTGTGTAAAGCCATTATAAAGCCATTATAATTTTAATGCTTGTGAAAAGGGTATAATAGCTATATTGATTGATTTCTTCAAACTCAAGTAAATCATTTTTACTAACTAGTTCTCTTGGACCAAAGTATATATGTGGGAATCTCATTTTACTCTTAAAATAAGTTTGAGAAGCTTGTGGATAGTGATAGCATTGAGAACACAAAGATTCAAATAAGAAGGCTAAAGTCAAGAACTAGAGTAAGAGCTACTTAAAGCTAATATTTCTTTTGACTCAACCTCTAAGTGTTATGTTTGGAAAACTCAAGCACAAAGCTCTGATGTGTTGTATCTCTTGTGAAAAGGTTACTTAAGTGTCATTAGAGAAGTGATCTTATAACATCCTCAACCCAAATCATATACATTTTAATTACACTATATTTGAATATATGCATTGGATAAATAATTGTTTAAACATGTGAATTGGAGAAACACGACGATGACACTTGCACCATTACATTTGGGACACTTGAACATATATGTAATGTTTGTATGGTTGCATGAAAAATTATCTTATGTTATGTGCATGTTATAGTATCATAAATAATGCTATTTTAGAGCTTATTTAAAAGTATAAGGAGCATCTAAGGATTAAGAGATGGATGAAGGTGCTTAAAGAGTGAAGAAGAGGGATTAGAAGAGGAAAAGTGAACTTCCAACCAATAGAAATGAAACACTATGATTTTATCTTGTTGTAATAGGCTTACAAGTGTAATTTTTAACCCTTTAGGATCAGAATTGAGGGGTTAGATGTGAGGTACAGTAGAAGAAAGAGAGAGCTAAGGAAGAAAGAAAGAAAGGAAGAAGAAGAAGAAGAAGAAGAAGAAGAAGAAGAAGAAGAAGAAGAAGAAGGAGAAGGAGATGAAGAAGAACGAGCTGCTAGGAAAGAATCCCAAGGTTTTCTAATTCTGAGACATTAAGTAAGTTAATTTATCTTCTTTTAACATGAAATTAACTCCTCATGACATGTTAATCATGCATGGTTAGTGAGAATTATGGAGTATTTGAGATAGAACTCTTGGATGGAAGTTGAAATTCAAGAGAATAATAGCTGATTGTGTTGATTTTGTTATTAGAGCAGAATTTTGTACCCACAATTTCATAACCCTAGAAGAAGAATTAGGGAAAGTGAAAAATATGAAAGTTGTAGCTTGATGTCTCATATAAATTCATATGAAATAGTTTTGCTTGATTTTGTGTGTGTGAGGAAATAAGGCTCCTTCATTAGGGTTGGTTCACAACCAACCAAAATGACCTCAGTCTTTCAATTTTCTTATATTTTGATAGTCTTATGTTTTGATTTTAAAAAAGTACAAAACATGAAATTTGTAGCTTTATATCCCCTGTAAATATCTATAAATCATTTTTGATTGATTTGTTGTGTGGAAAGAGATATGGCTGATTGATTGGGACTGACCCTGTACCCAGATGAAACCTCACATTTCTTTTAATTCTATTTTCCAAGAATTTGATGGCCATAGATTTAGAATTTGATGTTGGTACAAAATTTAAAGTTTTATATTTATGTCTGATCTACATGCCTGTGAAATATTTTTGCCAAATCCAACATGGTTGTTGAGATATTATCCCTTCATCATGACTATTTGTCAACATGTTACAAACTTGCTCACCCTGAGATTTGGTCCTTTATTTTGGTGACTTTATAGACTGAAGTAGACAATGAGTAAAACATGAAAAATTTTCCTTTATATTTTTTGTAACCGATGGTAGATTATTATTGCAACTGGATTTGTACAATTTGAGATACACCCAAGAATGTAAGACCTACTCAGACTGAGATGACATTGTAATAGAGCAAAATTCAAAAATTCACCACATTTTATGTGTGTCTGATATTGGCTTGAAATTTGAATATGTCGTATTATTATGTGTCTAGTTTGTTTGGAAAAAAGAATCAAGTAATTTGGATGAGTATATCTAGAGTTATTTCTATGAGAAGCTCAGGCTACCATATATGAAAAATATGCATAAACACTAGATCCACTTGCATGAATCATGCCATAGTTGTATAACAAGATGAAAATCTTACTTTATCATCATGGATTGATTTGGTGTATTGAAATAAGTCCTCGAGGCATTAAGAATAATAGTGAGAATAAGCCAGGACCATCCACGACTTAATAAGCTTGAAGGATGAGGTAAGTAAATAGCTAATGCTACTATACATGTGATTGGTTAAATGCTATGAACATATACTCAATGGAATGAAATATTGTTTAATGTGATGATATTGAGGAATACATTGATGAAAAGATTGTTATACTCTTGATTTATTTATTTTCATGACACGTTGATAAATTATGACTTGGGAATGAGAGTATGTTGTGATATGAGCTGTCAAAGTTATGGGTGTTATTATTAGGCATTGCATTGCTGAAATTTTGGTAGATTTATAGTTGATTTGTTGAAAGAATAATACTTGATGTGGTTGGCAAGTAACATTATTCATAGCCTGTATGACAATGATATATAACAACCTGTGTGGCAATAACATTCGATAGCCTATGTGGCAATGATATCTAAGCATGTGTGGCAATAAAATATAATACTCTGTGTAGCAATAACATTTCATAGCCTGTGTGGCAATGATATCTATAGTTTGTGTGACAATAAAATAAAACAGTCTGTGTGGCAATAACATTCGATAGCATGTATGGCAATGATATCTATAGCCTGTGTGGCAATAACATTCAATAGCATGCGTGGCAATGATATTTATAGTGTGTGTGGCAATAAAATATGACAGTTTGTGTGGCAATAACATTCAATAGTCTATGTGGTAATGATATCTATAGCCTGTGTGGCAATAACATTCGATAGCCTGTGTGGCAATTATATCTATAGCCTATGTGGCAACAATATTTATAGCCTATGTGACAACCAAAAATGAAAGCTTATATGACAGTGATATTGATAGCCTATGTGGCATTTAGGAGTAAAAACTTTTTATTTCATGCATGGATATGATGATGAGTTATTAATATTTAAATGTTTGTTATGTTATTTGAGATTGAAGTATAGTTATGCATTTATTTACTAAGTATACAAGCTCACTCTTTTGCATTAAATTTTACTTTAGGAAGAGTAGACTAAAGATTGCGTCCAGTTACATTTTGAAGTTACTGTCTAGCGGTCTAATAGAGGTTGGGCCAGTATGCAGTCTATTAGTATTTTAGTTTGTTTAGCCATGTATACTTTATTATAAATAGTTACTATGTTGTGAACAAGAGACATAGTGTAAGAAAAAATATAATTGAAATTAGATCTTTTAATGACAATGGATAGACTGAG
>CATIWR010050985.1:0-34113 GCA_949677035.1 Omphalea diandra | reverse complement strand
AAAGGTAGCCTTATTACCTTTGTCACACAATTGACTTACACTCAACAAATTATGTTGTAAGCCACTAACTAATAAGACATTACCAATTAATGCACAACCATCCTTACCTATGGTACCAATGCCAATTACCTTACCCTTGGCATTATTACCAAATATGACATCTCTACCTTCTTTCTCTTTAAGTGATGTGAATAGTCTTCTATTTTTGGTCATATGTTTTGAGCAACCACTATCCACATGCCAATTACTTGCTTTGGTGGTAGTCACATTTCCCTACAAAATAAGAGTCAATCACCTTTTCTTTAGTACCTAAGTATACTTGGGTCCTAGGGGGTTAGTGATTGAAGGGTCCTCTAGCTTGAGGTGAGCCTTCCTAATAAAGCAATGTATGTTAACATGCCCATATTTCATGCAATAGTGGCATTGGAGATTAGACTTATTAGTCTTTCTCTTATGCATAAATTTAGTATGAGTAGGAAGCCTTCTCATACCATGGTCATATGAATGCATACATGGACACGTATGATGAGTAAGGGTAGAGGATTTTCTATGAGGATGACCATGCCTTTTGTTATACATATAAGCATGATTGGCTCTTTGAGTCTTAGCTATAGAGCCTTGGGGAGCCTTCCCTTTACCCTTAGGCTTAAGAAGCTTAGTGTTAGGAGCACTTTTCTTCCCAATCACCTCAATGCTTGAGGTTTGAGATTGTGAAGCTCTAACAAATGTAGTTGTAGAAGATGATGAAGCTCAATTAAAACCTAGACCATACTTAATTAAAAGTGGTCTTTGTGACATAATAAGAGTGTCTAAAGCCTCTTTTCCTTTATGGAATTTGGAGATTGAGCTTCTAAGCTCAATGACTTCTCCTTTAAGAGAGTCATTCTCCTTTCTAAGTGAGGCTAAGGAAGAAGATGATGTAGATAATTTTTCAACAGATTTCTTGAGTTCTTAATTATAAGTCCTCAATTCATTTACAAGCTCATTTAGAGACTTGTATTCAACTTAGTTAGAGCTTCTAAAAGCTCTTCATCTATATTATCTACCTCATAATCAGAATTGGAGTGGAAAGATGTACTTACCTCTTGTGAAGAGTCCCCTAGTGCCATGAAGCATATGTTAGCCTCCTATTCTTCTTCTTCATCTTCACTTGAGTCATCATCCTAAGTGGCGAAGAAGTTTTTCTTATTTTCTTTATCCCATCTATTCTTCTTCTTTATCTTTAAACATTTATGCTTCATGTGCCCTTATTTGCCACATTCATAACATGTGGCATCATTTATTCTTTCTTATAGACTTTGGGTAAATTTTTTGAAGGCTCTTCTTTCTTTTCTTCTCCTTATCAACTTCTTGGTTCTCCTTGAGAGCATGGCTAGCTCTTCTCATTCTTTATCACTATCCTCTTCACTTGAGGAGATGTCTATTTCTTTATCTATTGTTGAAGCTTTGAGACCTATAGTTCTCTTTTTTGGTTTTTCACCTTGGCCCCTTAGCTTCTTCATTTGCTCATCTTTTTGAATAGCCAACTCATGAGTCAAGAGCTTCTAATGAGCACACCAGTTGGGACCTTTCCAATCTCTGGATTAGACTCTTGAATACTGCACACCCTAGTCTCAAATTTGTCAAGTGGAAGAGTTTTAAGGATTTTGGTGTTTACCTTATAATTTGAGTGCTTTTCCAAAGTTCTTCATATTGGTGACAATGGACAAGAGTCGGTTGGTCATTTTCGTAATGTTCTCATTGTCCTTCATCATGAAGAGTTCTCATTCAGTGACATACATCTCCAAATGGCTTAACTTCACTAGAGTTGTGCCTTCATGATAATTCTCTAGAGTCTTCCATATGGCATATGATGTTTGACAATGTTGAACTCTCCTAATATCTTCTAAAGTGAGCTTAGGAGAATGGCCATTACCCTCTTATTCTTGCCATTTGACTTTCGAGGAGCTTCAACCCATTCATCCTTTGGGATTAATTCTTCATTGCCATCCACAACTCTGGTAGGAGGCTTTCATTCCTTGATTACCACGTCCTAAAGGTCCACCACATCTATGTCAAGATAGATCTCCATCCTATACTTCCAATGAGTATAGTCGGTTCCATCAAAATATGGCCTTAGGTGTGAGAAGATTGCTTCTTGTGCCATGATCTTGTTTCACCCAATGAAGGTTTGATTTGTGAAAACCTTTCTCTGATACCACTTGTTGTCCCTTGGCACCAAGAAGGGGGGTTGAATTGGTGTATAAAAATTTCAAAAACAAAGAAGAGAGGAAAAAGAATGAGTTAGAATGGAGACAACGATTTATAGTGGTTTAGGTATAATCGACCCTACGTCTACTCCCCAATTTACCAATTAGGTATTTCACTATCTCAAGGTGTTTTCAAGCTCACACCCAACTTGTACAACTTATTTTTTGATGGCTAACACACAACCTTACAATAATGTGTTTTTAGGCTAACACATAACCTCACTCAAGTGTTTCACTAGGCTTACACTTAAACCTTTCTTGAAGTGTTTTTGCAAGCTAACACAACAACCTTACAACTTGGTGTTTAATGCTCACACCTAACACTTATAATTTCATAAAGAAAAATTGAAGAAAATGAGTAGCAAAGATTAAAAGCTTTAATGACTTGTAATAAATTTCTTAGCAACCTTATTCATGGTTGTTTGGTGGAGTATTTATACCCAAATTTCATTAAAATGTTGTAGATCATAGCTCACCAAATCTTTGAGACATGCTTGATAGATTCTGCATTAAATGCTTGATAGTCTCAATTCGCGGTCGCTACTACTCATTAGCGGTCACGACTACTCATTAGCGGTCGCGAAATCCAAATTCTTAAGGAAAATCTTATTTGTGTCTAATGCCTAGTCCACATGGCAGCTTCTGATTAGTTTACTAGGAAAATATAGTCATTGCCTTTTACCAACTTTTAGAAGTCACAGTCGCAAGCTTTCTTCTACAGGACACAACAGAGGACGCGAATTCGTTTGCCAAAAATGGTTATCTTCTTTTTCACGATTCACGGTCGCTACTAACAAGATGCCTTCGCAAAATTTAACTTTCAACGGTCTGCTGGAACATGTGTCATGTTGTGACTGTGGACTTGCTTCCTTCTTGAGTCACTTTGAAATTCGTGATCGCGACTAGGGCATGACACACACCACGATTTTGTCTGTCAATTTTGGACTCCTTCATTTGGATGAATTGCGGCCGAGAATAGCTTTGCAAGTTTGTCTGTCTACTTTCTAGCAATGCTTCTTCACATATCTTGGTAGCGAATACAAAGTAGCGATCACGATTTAGAAGTCATTTTTCATACTTGAGGATTTTTTAGCTTCATCCAACTTCCAACTTAGATAAAAACTAAAGGCTGCAAAATAATACTAATTTGAAATATTAGACATGATCAATCTCTTTTGTCTAGATCAAAGAGGTCCAAGACTTAGGTTAACTACCCTAGTCCAACATTTTCCTTTCTTTACTCTTACTTTATTTAAGCTCTTTCTTACTTTACTCATTCATTTCTTTATTATTTTTCTGTTTCTTTTTTTTTTTCTCATATTTCTTCCTTTCTTTTGTTCTCATTCTTACTTTTCCTTTCCTATCTTTCCTTGTTTCTTTTCTTTCTCTCTATAATTTCTTTTTTGTACTTCCTTTTTTTTTTTTTCACTTTTTACTTTCTTATAATCTATTCTCATCAATTTTCTTTTCCTCTCTTTCTTTTCTTTCTTCTTTCATTCTCTTTTGTTTTTTTCTCACTTCACTTTCACTTTCTCTTTCTCTTTCTTTTTTATTTTTTCTTCTTTTTTTTTTTTTTAATTTTCTTACCAAGAAAGCAACAAAATAAGCCAAATAGTAAAATGGTGTACCTCAGCAAATTTGATAGAATACGATGTCAAAATATATCTTTATTATATGCAACAATCCTTGGTGGTGTCCAACACATTGGATTTATTAGTCTAATCATTTGACATACTAAACATCTTTGATCAAAAGAACTTCCTTCCCAATGTCTTTTTAGATCTTTATTTCCTTGTCACTTTCTTCCTAAATAGCTTTTTCCAAATTAGCTTCAATATCTTCCTCCTAAAAAATCTTAAGACACCTAAAGTCATATATTTTCTTATATGTGGCTAAGGATTTTGAAACTGCTATAAAAGATGAGAAATAATCAATATCTTGCACCTTTAAACTTTTTCAATATACCAATTACCCTTTTATTCAAAAATCTATGCGATAAGTCTTAGGAATCCTAAAAGTCATAAATGATCTTATTCTTGGTTAAAGATTTCAAAAACTAGCTTGAAGGGACAAGAAATTGTTAAAATTGGCTTTTACCCCTATGATCATGGTGAAGAATTTCAAAAACTAGCTCAAGAGAAAGATAAATTGTTGAAAATCAAACTTTAGAAGGGTTAAGTCCATATGGGGTTACACTATGTCCCTATGGGCTTAGCCATTTGGACTGCCATTTTAAGTAGCTCCTTCATATTCTCATGCCACTTTTCATTTCTTTTCTTCCAAAACCATAACCAAAATCCCCTAAACTCTAAATTCTATGAAAACTCACCAAAAACAATATGAGTCACACTCTCAAAGCTTCAATTTTTAAGGTAAAACATTTAAACATTTGTATAGACATTAGATATTGGTTTATCATACATAGGTAGGTGTCCCATTTGGCTCAATTTTCCACTCATTTATATAGCTATATGCAAGATTAGATACTCTTACCTCTTTTATTCTAGTATTATGTGCTCAACATCTATAAACTTTAACATTTTTTAAAGTGGAACTATAACATTTGTTGGATTAGGCTGGTTAAACCTAAGTCATGAACCTCTTTTGATTTTGACAATAGCTATTGATCAGTTCTAATGTTTTCATTAAGTGTTGTTTTGTAATTTATAAGATAGTTTTTCAATTGGAAGTTTGATGGAAATCAAGATCTCCAACCTTGTGAAGGTCATCCAAATACGCAACTTGTATCCCCTAAATTGTGATTATGAATAAACTAAAAGGATAGAAGGAGCTAGGCCAGAGGAATTCACGGGTGAATTCGCAGCCGCGAGTTAGCCAAAGGAAATGAGCTTGAGTCATAGAGGAATTCGCGATGGCTATCTCTTCCTATATCGCGACCGTGAATTTCATAGTGACAAAGGAGGGAACCAAAGCCAAAGCCACAACACACTAAGTGTCCAAGGTAACCGTTAGATATCAAAAATCGTGAGGGCGAATAGTTAGTTGCGATCGCGACTTAAGAAGTTGTAATTTCCTCATCAAATAGAGGAATTCACAGTCTCAATCATGCCTAAGGGAAAGACAACTCGCGATCATGACTTTTAAGTAGCAGATAGAACACAATGATTATTTTTCTTTGACAATCAATGGATGAGAAACACCATTAGATGCAAAACACAATTTTTTTTGTGATTTATGGTTCCTCAGTGCAAATTGGAAATTAGCGACTGCGAAATGATAGTAGCGACCGCGAGTTCTGCCTGACAAGCATTTAATGCAAAATTTGCCTAGTACAACTTAAAGATTGAGGGATAGTTTTAGAGTAACATCTCTTTGTTGGATGTGAGCTATAAATACTCCACCAAGCAAATGTAAATGTAAAAGAATTGAATTAATTGTAACCAAACTCTTGCCAATTTGCTACCCATTCTTTTAATCTTCTTTAAGTGTCATTGATTATTTGGTGTGAGCAACAAACACCAATGTAAGAAGGTTGAAAGTTAGCCTTGATTCTAAAACTCTTATAAGAGGTTTTTGTGTATGTCTAAAAACACTTGTAAAAAGTTTTTGTGTGAGCCTAGAAAACAAAAGTTGGAAGGGTTTTGTGTGAGCCATAAAACACAAGTTGTATAAGTTTGGTGTGAGCTTGGAAACACTAGGTTAGTTACGTGAAATACACAATTGTGTAGAATTGAGGAGTGAACATAGGGTTTGTTAACACCCGAACCACTATAAACCTTTATGTTGATTCTTCTCATCTTCTTCTTCACTTCCTAAACACATAAATCTTCTTCTTAATTTTAAAACAACCCACCAATTTAACCCTCCCTTCTTAGTGCCGTAGGCCAACAACCTTTGATGGCTAATTCACTAAGCTCATACGAGTTTACCTATGTCTATTTGGGCTTAGTTAATCTTATATGGGCATAAGCCTTAAAATGGCCCTAAAGGCTCATTTCAATCAATTTTTCTACTTGTTGCCCATTTTCCTTGGCTTCAACTTCTAGAATATGCATTTTTTCTTAGAATACTAACCATTTCCATCTATTTTTCATCGGTATGATCATTATTTAGTAAGTGGTGATGGAAACATGTATGCTGCTAGGCAGTTTTTTTATGACCCTATCGTGGTTAATGCAAAAGAGAGATAAAATGTCACGACCTAGTTTTTGAACCATGCCAACACTAAGGAATGAGAAGGCTTAAGGCCTCCAACGCTTGTAACAAGTCTAATTAACTTGTGGGAAGGCTCACTATCCTTTCGTTGTATCACTTTGATATTAAATATCTTAAATGTACATTAATATCACCTTGAATTCTAAGGAACAAACTAATGGGTGTTATCTCAAAATATTTCTTTAAACATGATATTTCTTTTATTTTTCCTTTTCTTATTTTCTTTTTCTTTTCTTTCACATCATAAATCATATATAAAATAGCTTCGATAAAACTGTCCTTAAATGTCAATTAAATTCATACTTAAATAATTAAATTCATATATTAAATTCTTCAATCATTATATTTTCTTTATATAAACTAATCTTAAGAATATGAAATATCATCATACACTCATTTAAAATTAATTTCTTAAATATAAATATTCATTACACATAACTCTTCAAACTTAATTCATAATAAATAACATAACTTTAATTAAAATAATAATCACATCAATATAGAATTATTTCTCTTAAAATCATACATATACATTAAATAATCTCTTTAAAAACATTAAAATATATCTAATAATCATTAAATTATTAACACTCATAATCATGTATATAAAAATTAGGAAAAATATTCTTAAAATAACTTAGATAACCAAAATTTCCTAAAATTGAATTATGGACCTTACATATAGTCATTAGGTTTGATAGGTTTGTGAGTGTTTTATCTTCATTGATGATTAAATCTGGTGTAATAATTGCACTCATAGAGAGATGAATGGATATCACTCATACTTTTCACTTGCTTAGTTGAACGACGATCGACCTCATTTCCTTTATTGCCATCATAGGAGTAGCTTTCTATGATGAACCTGTCCTTTTTGATTGCGCACTCTATATATCCATAAGGAGCTATGAGAAAAAGGCTTACATCTGTAGACTCCTTGAATTCCTCCCTACCAAAAAGGCCGCTATTACTTTTTCCTATAAGCTTCAAGAATATGGCTTCTTAGTGACCTATTTAGGCTAAGAATAAGATTGACTAAATGGTGTGGTGTTTTGTGTTATACCTTTTAGGGACTACCTTATTTTGAAATATTAACAATGAAATAGATTTCAACTTTCTCCCTCCATTTTTACATTTGGATCATATGGCTTCATTTGACTAAGGGAGTGTAGCTTTAGCACACTTATATTGTATATGGTTGCTGCAGGTTAGCTATCGGGATGGGTAGGTAATAGAAGATCCTTGAGGTATTTTCTTTCTTTCTTTTCATTTCAAAAATCTTATTTCTTCTTTTTTTTTTTTTTACTTTTTTTTAAAACTTTCATAATAGGAAAACTTTGACTTTTTATTCCTCTTTCTAATAACTATGGGCATATAAGCATATATTCTTTATAACTCTTTTTCCTCTTAACCCAAATATTGAGCACATATTTCCTTATGGCTCACCATGGACCAAAAAGAGGATATATGCAAATGGTGGAGCTTATAGCCTTCACTTTCATTAGTTTCTTTGTCTTCTTAGCATTTGACATGGTATGCCAAAGAAAATAGAATAAAACTAACAAATAATTAGTTTAGTTATCAAATTGACATGTTATGCATATTAAATGACATTTTTATTACTTTTCTAATGCTTATATGTATAGGCTTTGACTTAGGGCAGTCCTAAGAGATTACTTGATTGCTTATCTCGAGTCACAATCTTCAGGATTCATAGATATTGCTTTAAATCTTAAATGACTATGTGAGATACCTTTGTGAACAAGTCTGCAATTGGGCATAAAAATCATCTAATTACTATATTTTAAATAATTGCCCACTGTCAATGATGTCGCAAAGGAAGTTGATAGGTGACAAGCTAACTGAGGTACTACAAGGTATGCTTGCTAAGAACATTATAAAAGAGCACTAAGAGGGTGCCTATAAGGAGTTCATTGCCCACCAACTCCTATGACCCTTGCCTCTCATCTTTAAGCCTAAGAAGGGCATCAATGTGGTATGTGCATTCTCTCTCTTCTTACTCACCTATATACATTTGTTAGCATCGTACATGCATGTTATGATGTAAGCACATGCTTATAGAGTCATAAAAAGCATAAAGTGTTTCATCTAGTATTGTAATTGTCAAGGGTACATCATAATAGCCTTCTCCTTCTCCTCATACTTCTTCAACCATAAAGCTACCATTTGTATTTTTACTAGGCTACTTAGATAATCTTGAAATGTCATGTTCTAAACATATGACTTAAAGGATCAATTAGACTATGTATACTTCCAAATTAGTATTGCTTACTCTTTTACCTTTGTGTTAGAGGCTATTACACACTTAAATATCTTCTTATCTTCTACATTTTTTCATTCATTTTTTTAACTTGCACTAGGTTATGAACTTTATTTCTTTACCCATTTTATAGGCTCCACAAGACACTATTATGAGCTAAGATCAAAATCTAATGGCTGCGAAGAAATACATCATACAGAGCTTATCATATCTTACATATTTAAGGTAACTTAATTATAAAAGAAGTTGTAGAGTCTATACATTCAAGAGGTCAATAGGAGCAATATTAAGGAAGACTAGAGAGAAATTAGAGACATCTAGCTCTAGGCCTTATTTTCTTGTATAAAATTTAGGCTTGTATTTATTAATTTACTTTTAAACTAATATGTTTTACTATGGTTTAACTTCACCTCATGATGTTGGCACGTATTTCGAACTTTGCTATGAATGGATGACTTTATTCTTCCTTTATATGTACACAAACTTCCTCTTTATTAAATATCATAACTTAAAATGAAAAAAATTAGAAGAGAGTAAAATTAGCATTGTGAACCCAAAACACATAATATGTTTTCCTTAAAAGTCTTAATTCTAGATTTTTTATTCTATAAAATTGAGGTAGCCTCATGCTTTGAATCTTCATATATAACTTTGATATGCTTTCAAATAATTATAATCTTCATATATAACTTTGACATGCTTTCAAATAATTATAATGTTGAGTTTATTCATAGCTTTTTGTTAGCCTTAAAGAAGTGAAAGTCACATAAGAAGGAAAAGGAAATTTAGGCAAAGGCCCTATAATCCTTATAATGTAAAAAATGCATGAATGCAATGAAACATTCTTAGTATTTATAAATGAAATCAGATCACCTTTAAACATAATAAAATATGATCAAAGTGGAAAGCCTTAAATTCCAAAACTAGAGGGCCAACCAAGCTATATGATAAAGGATTCAATAGTGTTGATAAACCTTTCAAAGTTCATTAAACACCTAGTCTGCCATCCATGCAAAAGTTTAAACATTCAAGAACACCTCTTCATAAGTTGAAACAAGATTCCATAATGATGCCACTTTAACTTTGGCAATAATTATCTATACCATATTTTTTTTCTTTTTTTTTTTTTTATTTTCATGCCCTAACTTTTGCCTAAGTTGCCCATGTACATTTTTGACTTAGTAGGCTTAATCTAACTTTTTCTTAAGCTATACTTTCAAATTTTCAACTTAGTGAGCCTTTTTATTTTTTCTCATTTTTTTCTTTTAGCTTTAACTTAGGCCTAAGCAACCCTTTTAGGTTTTCAATTTAATGAGCCTACTCTAAATTTTGCTTAGTTTCCCATTTTTGGTTTTTGACCTTATGACTTTCTCTTCCTTTTCTTATTTTTTATAGGGAATTATGATCATCAAAATTTTTATTTGATGAGAATATAATCATAATCTAATTGGTGGTAAAATGTAATGCTTGTTATTAGCTAGCCCTTTATGGTTCTCTAACAAACTATTTTATAACTCTCCTTTTGTTTTTTCCTTAATTTTTGCCTAGCTAGCCATTTCAGGTTTTCCACCTAGTGGAATTTTTTCTTGATATTGTTTTTTCATTTCATTCATTCTCTTTGTTTCTTTCATTTTATAAGGAATAATAATGATGAAAAATCATATCATTAATTCTTTTTCCAATATGTCTTCACCCCTATAGGTTCCTTTGGTTGTCCCTTAAGATTATCTTCTAAGTCTTTTAATTAAATCTCTCCCTAAAGTATGCCTTTAGTATATCATTTGGAATTAACCTCTTGAATGTCTTTAGGAAACCAATCTCAAAAAATTCTCCCTTTATTTAAGTTCACGCTCTTTTTCATCTCTCATACATCTTTATAGAGTTAAACCTTTACCATATACTTAGACAATAGGGTGCATCTTTCAATCTACATAGGATAAACATAATTTGTACAAATCTTTTCATGTTTTTTGAAAATCTTCTACAAGCCCTCGCAATTTAAAACTAACCCATATAGATGTTCTTTTTGAACTATAAAGCCTTTTCTTCCTCATATGTAGTATCTCTTCTACTTTTCTTGTAAATTGGCCTTCCACCATCCATAAAATCTACATAGATAATTTCTTGTTTAATATAGACAACATTCTAAATTACACAGGTATAATCTTTTCTACATAGATGTGAACGCAATTAGGGCAAGCACAAGCAATCAATCTTGTGTAGCTATTTCACTAGCTTTTGCATTTTCTTTCCTTCTTCTTTTCCTTTTATTTATTCTTCCCTTTATCTCTCTGATCACATCTTTACCTTAAGGGTCCTTCTTTTTCTCTCATTTTCTCCTTAAAGAGTGTATAATCATACTAATTTAAAGTGCAATAAAATCTTAAGAAAGACTCCAAAAGTTTAGATTATGAAGCAATAACCCTATAAATGATTCTTTGAAGAACACTTTTTTCTTGTTAAGTTTTAATTTTATTTTTCATTTTCATCAGTTTAATAATATTATTTTATTTCTATTTTTTTTTATAATTTTTTTTCTTTTATCTCTCTCTTACCAAGCATTCTATTATGCCAATACTCATATCAATAATTATATTTAAACCAAACAAATGAAGATATGGAATCTTAAACAAAAGCATTTATTAGAACAATTAAAATGTATAAATAATTATAATAAAAATAGAGTTAACTCAAAGCAGCATCATATGGAATGCAAAATAAATGTGTGGTATACTCAGGAGGTATGGAATACTAAAAGGGGCTAGGTTCTATAAATGCTACTAATCATCTTGGTTTAATTTCTCTAAGGCTTGAGCTAAGGCTGATCGAGATATGAGAACTTACTAGGTCTTTCTACCTTTAATATATATGTGTATGTGTGTGTGTGTGTGTATTGGACCTTAGGCACTAAGGTCTTCTTCTAGTACTTCATGAATTATTATGGTTTGAACCTTCATCCTTAGAGGTGTTTATTCATTAATGTATATGCATCAAAAGCACTTCTATCCTTGAAATGCTCAAAGGTCTTAATTAAAAGCTAATATGGTAACAACACTTCAACTAGGTGTTCTAACCAGAGTGGCTAACATAAGTTGTAGGGTTAAGTAGGACTTCTAAATTAATTAGCTCCTAAATCTCATAGTGGAGGTGTTGGCAGTCATTAGTATAGTGTAATGATTTGGTGAAAATCACAAAAGCTCTCAAGTTTAAAATTCCTATGAAGCTAATTTGGTAATGACTTGGACACAAAATGAAGGAGAAGTCTTGTTCTTGCTAACTTCTTAAAGGCTTAGATAATAACATTCAATACTTAAAAAATTGTCTAGGTTGCTTATGAGATGCCTTCTGCCTTTCATATTATGATTGTGGATCATTCTGCTTTAGAAGTTGCTTAAGGCATTTTCTTCTCTTTTTTGAGCTACCATCAAACTCTTAGTGGTAAAATCTTGATATGGATCTCTCTAACTAGATTATGTATAAGGAATTGCCCTAAATAAATAACTGCAAATAACCCTTTCCTTTTTGTGTCTTGAATGGTTCTTGCCAAGAGTTGATCTAGAGAGGTAGTCCCTACTTAGGCTTAATATTATAAAGGCCAAGTTGGGCTATAGAGCTCACAACATTAAGAGGTCAATAATATCTTTAATCCCTTATAATGGCATTGTTAGCCAATTTTTGATGAATAGATGGTAGTAATTATTCATCCTTTATATATTTAAAGATTTTGTTATGGATTAGTTCAAAGAAGTAGACTTCTACTTAGGCTCAAACCGAAATAGAATAATTCTTTAAGATATTAATGTTAAAAACTTTCCCAAAATCAATATCTTAGATTTTTTGCCTAAGGCTTGCACATTTATCTATTAGATGGCTAGCTACTTGATGAAAGTCATAAAAATTCCCAAACTTGAAATTCCTTAAATTGGATTAGGCAACTATTTAGAAACAAATGGTTGGAGTAACCTATTCCTTTCAATTCCTCAAACACTTCAGAAAAGGTCTAGCCAAATTTGAAAAGGTTTTAAGTGTAGTGTTATCCCTCTTTTGAGTGGATCCAACCTTCTATTTTCATCTACTGATCTCAATTCACCTTCCTTTATATGTATCCAAACTTTCTATTTTTGTAACTAACTTATTCATTTCTAAAACCAACTTCTTAACCATATCATTTTGGATTTTATTCCAAATATTGTCCCATTATTAGTTTTACATGGCCTTTTATCATGTCTCTAATATTTCCTTTTAATTATTGGAATATCCAACTTTCCATCTTGATCAAACCCTGTGGTGTTTATTGATGATCCTATTTTCTTTATCCATTTTAAAAATATAAACCATTGAATTAAAATAATTAATATCAAGCAAATGAATGAATACATGCATGAATATAAAAAATAAACAAACACATAATCCTTCCAACCTTATGACTTCTACACATGTAAGTTAAAAGGATTTTTCTTAGGATAAATAGTCAATTCATCTATCAAATTAGGGATAATCAGATTCAAGTAAACACTTATGCCCATAAAAATAAAACCAAACTTATAATTAATATGGACTTATGGAATAAAGCCATGCTAAAAATATGCATTTTCAATTCCAAAGAAAAAGGTCATGCTATCTCTCTAAAAATCATTTTTTATTTTTTCCCTCTTTGTTTTATTTTTTCTTATTTCATTTCATTTTTTTTCCAAAACAATATGCATATATTCAAGTTGTGATATCTCCATAAATCCTAAACTCAAGCATAAACTAGTTGTAAATGCATTAAACTTCCTATTTTGAGGATTTAAGTTCCTACATGAGCATTGGATAAAGATTTTGTTGAAATAAAAGGTTCTTATAAATAGAGGGTGCTACTAATGTACTTTAGGCCAATTATATGATGGATATTTTTAATAGTTTTGTGGTTTTATTTTATTAAATATCTTTATCATATTATGCATATAGCTAAATGATAAATTCCATAAATGATTAATTTCACTTAAGGTCATCAAGTATGTTACCTGATAGTATAACTCTTGGGTATAAAGAATTATATTTTAAATTATCCCCACTCAGTCATTATTGTTGAGATGATAATGAATGAAGATTAATATGTGTTTTAGTTGATGACTATGCTTTATTGATCATGTATCTAGGATATTAAGCCAAAAACATGGATACATGTTTAAGAAACATTGTATTGGACTGACCCACTATAAAAACACTATATAGATAAATTATCATAAGTGATTTTTATGAAATGGTATTAACTTAATGTGAGCATTAGATTTTGAGCCCTATGATGCAAGCCTAGTGATAAGAAACTACTGGAATTAATCCTTAAAGGTACAAGGGAAAGGTTGTAAAAGGAAGAAATAAGGCTTAGGGGGAACCTTAGATCAAGCCTACAACCTAAAATGAGCCTAACTTAAGACTCACTAAACAACTTATATATGGTTGTACAACTAACATACCTCACTTAATTGGACAACTAAGTCTCTAACCCTAACAGAAAGAAGATTTTGGAACAATTAATTATTGACCTTCATATAGTTGTACATCCAACCTATAACATGTACAACCAACTTGGTTGTACAAATAACTTAAACCCTAATTATAGAACTTTCCTTAATCTTATTTGTTAAGAGTTGAGGATTAAGTGCAACAAAAACTATTTTGGCTCATGTACACTATCTCCTCTCCTATAAATACCCCTACCTAAGAAAAGAAGAGTAGAGGCTTATTACCCCAGTGTTACTTAACCAAAATTGCTACCCAAACCTTTAAAAAAAAAACTTAATCACAAAAACTATTTAACCAAAGATCCAAGGCAAAATCAAAAGCCTTTAAGACTTAATATTGTACTTTTCCTTTGCATTTTGGAGGATTATGTAATACTTTAGCGCCTTTGAGGGCTAAGTCACCCTAAGAGGAGCATTTAAGGCTTTTATATTTCTTCTTCTTCTTCTTCTTCTTTCCCTTTCTTGGTCTTCTTGTTTTTGCTAAAAAACCTAATCTTGGTAGTTTGTACAAACCTTTTTATGGTCTATGCAGACCACTAAGTAGGTTATATAGACCACTAGTTGGTTTGTACAACCCACTTTGACTAAGGGACAATTTTATTTTATTCCTTCTTCTATACTCATTTTTGTTTATTGCAGTAGCGTTCTTAGGGATTCTTATGAGTTCCAATGGTAGAATAAGAATAGGTTTTCAAACCAAGGACTTCTATTCGATGAAAATATGTAATAAGGTTCAAGAATGGTTTGATATCTTTATGACTTTAATATACTAGTATTTTTCCTTAAGTTGTTCTTATTTTCTCTTTTAATGGTATGTTAGTATTTGCCTTGTTTGGATATATGATTAGGTGAGGGAATGTCATTCCTCAAGGACCTATGATCTTAATTTAATTTAATGAATGTTTTTGATGATTGGTTATTTTGTGAGTTTCCATCCTTTTCACCATGAAAGAAGAATGGCTAACTTGCTAGTTTGTCAATCCTCCCTATTTTCTCATGAGATGAATTTGACTAAGTTAGATGAGAGAGCTCATAGCTCTATATCATGAGGGTTGTTTAGTCTTATAATATTTTCTTTTCATCATTTTGACATCTTAGTTTGATCCATAGCTAAAGGTGTCTTTAGGATGCTCTAGCTCCATATGAGCATTAGTGAAAAAGGATCTAATGATTTAATGATTCCAAAGTAGTGGTCTTAAACCCTTGCTTAAGGCCTCATTTATCCTTCAAGTGCATTTATATTTCATCCTAGCATTATTTGATTATGTTCCATTTATCATCTTTATAAGTTTATGCTTTACCTGTTAATTGATTATATGTGTGTTTACACTAAATATGTATGGTGGGATTATAGACATGTTGAATGTGCATAAATGCATGATTAGGTCCTTAACTTGGAGGAAGATATGAGGTAGAGTAATGTTATGGTTGATGCCATTAGGAATCTTAAAATGCTTATGGTCCTCATTATGGTTTTGATGAGACACTAGCTTTTTCATTTCTTTTTTATAGTGAAGATGAGTGATTATTTAAATTTGCATACTTAATTTCATTATCTATGAATGCTTCCCCATTTAAGAATATAGATGTACCTTTCCCCATTGTGCATGTTTATAATGTTTTAGGCTTGATTTGCCCAATATGATACATTGTTAAGATCAAGAACTAGACTAATTAATAATAAGGATAAATTTATAATTATGGACTAGAGATGCTTGAAGGTCAAATCCCTAAATCCGAGCAGTTTAAAGATGCCTAACGTCTTCTCCATGTTGAACCTAATTCTTGAACCCAATCTATAATGGGATGACGACATATTAGGCCTTCTAATTGACTTAGATAGGCTCAAATTTGTCTTTGCCCAAAATTTTATCCCAATCAAATTTGAGTGGTGACTCCATGTTGATTAAAAATAGGGGCTTCTTCTTTTTGAGAGGTCTTTTAAAGGGTCTTTCAATGATCCTAAATGTGTGCCATCACTTAGGGTTGCACCAAGGTATAACCCTCATCCCTTTGATTCTTTAATGATCAATAGAAATAAAAAAGTCTCAAGCAAAATTTCACTTGTTTAAGTGCAACCCCAAAATTGAGGTGCTCATAGTGGCAACTCCACTAGGGATATCGAAATTGACTTCACATATAATCTCTAGTTCGCTTTTATAATTTCACCTTTATTATTGATAAATCCATTACATTCATTTAGCCTCCATGGTTGGCCATATGCACTAAGTCCACCTTTTTAAATAAATCGATGAATTCTCTAAACTTGAGACATAAGTTATATTTGTACTTAAGAGATGGTAAGGGTAGTTCATACTCATAAGCAAAATACCATCAAGTATATTGAATAGGGATATATGATATTAAATGCAATAACTATTTTAACTATTGGGCACATGTAAGAGGCAATAGTACCTTAGAATAGGATGCCCTCCTCTTATTTATAGCTTTTTTGAATGGAAGGGTTGAAGTCTTGAAGGAACATAGCCAAGTATCCCCATATAAATATGATGTTATCCCATTCCCTTTTCATCTAAATATCCCTCATATATACACTTGTGTATTACCCATTCCTCATCATGTAAACAATTTTCTTTATGTAAAAACTTTAATTTCTTATGTAAATCCTTATATACATTCCTTATATCTTTTGTTAAAAGGATCCCATATGCATTTTTATTTTTTCATTATCAATGTAAAGAGATTCTTTTATGTTTTTTTAGTTTATATGTACATATGTTCTTTTAGGACTTTTACCCTACATGGTCTGAGGGGACCATGCATATTATCTATCCCATGTTAAAAGAAAAATGAGACCACACCTAAGAAAGAGCCTCTTAATGTAAAAGTAATAAAGTTGAAAGGATCTTTTGCAAATATTGTGTGCACCTTTTGCATTTATTATTTATTCATGTATCATGATAATGATTCCTATTTTCTAACCATCGTAGCTCCATCCAAACCCTAGTGAAAAAAAAAGGGACACATGCTAGCTAGGAAGAGTAAGACATCTAGCCCTATCAAAAGATCAAAGTTATTTATGAAGCCAACAGTGCCACCCAAGTCAATAGAGAAGATAAAGGTTGACTCAGCCAAATAATGGTGGAGAAGATTGGTTAAGAAGTGAGTAAATGCCTTAATGAGATCCTGAAGAAGGGAAAACATGTACCAATAGGCTTGATAAGGGGAAAACAACCATTAAGATGCATCCTCCTATAGTTGTTGATAATGTTCTATTTGGAATGAAGGAGTATCATGAGAGTAAGTTAGCTCAAGAAGCAAGTAGTACAACCATAGCCCCTTAACAAGCATGTGGAGAGTGAGAAGGAGAGTGCTCGATTTGGTGGCCTTACTAAGCAACTAGAGAAAATTCAGAAGACTTTAGGCACTTGGATTTTGCAACATGCACTAACATTAAGGAATTGCTTACTTACAAGCTTGAGAAACTTCCTACTAATTTTTGAATGCTCAAGCTTCCAAAGTTCACTAGAACCCAAGACGCAACAAACCATATTTGTTCTTAGGTATTGGTTACAAAGTCATTTGGAGTTTCTACAAATACTATTAAACTAAAGTGGTCAAACCTCGATCAAACTATATTTTTTATGTTGATAATATAGATTGAAAGGTATTAATGTTTGAATTAAGTGTTGTTCTTGTAGAAAATAAAAATCTCTAAGCCTCAAAATGGGCTCATAAATTGCACCCAAGACAAAAGGATCAAGATTAAGAACTGACTTACGTTCATTGTTTGGGCAGTCACAATCGCTGTCGAGCTTTAAAATGAAACCAAAACCTTTAGTTGAAAAATCATATCTAAATCATTATTGTGACATTTGATTGCTCTAAATAGTGCACCAATTGTCACTTGTGAATCCAGTTAGAGTGAGCCATTTGTCCAAGAAATCATTAGCCATTTTACAGATTGCGACCACGAGCCATTTTAAAAACATCAAGTCTTTTTTATAGGTAAGGCTTGCATTTCACTAATTCAGCACCATCAAGGATCTCAACCACAATCCTCTAGCTCGTAACTGTGACATCTATAAAAAGTAGAGTGTTGTTATGGTGAGTTATGAGGAACTAATGATCAAACACCATGTGTCACTAGCCATTAGAAACAATTGAAGTTTTTAACTACAAAAGTGTAATTTTGAGCATGAAAAAAGGATCGTGATAACTACAATTCAATCTCAACTGTGAAAATGTTCTGATAAGCATAAAATGCAAAATTACCTACCAAATCTTAAAGATATGGACACAGTTTCCTTAGTAATTGCTCTTTGGTAGTTGAAATCTATAAGTACTCTACTAAATAGCCTTAAATGGTAGAGAGCTTTCATTTAGTTTGCCTAAACTCTTGTAATTTAATTTTTCAAGCCTCTTTTTCTCTCTCTTTCTCTCTCTCTCTCTCTCTCTCTCTCTCTCTTAATTACTATTATACTTTGGTTGTTGAGTGATATTCATTGCTAGTAAGAGGTTAAGTGTAGCCTTAAACACTTGGGTTTTAGGCTTTAGAGGTTTTGTGTTAGCCCAAAACATTAATTGCAACTAGGGTTGTCTGTGTGTCAAAATACTAAGTTACGTATGAGCTTGTAAAACACAAAGTTAGTGAAATACACTATTAGTGAATTAAGGAGTGGATGTACGGTTGGTCAATACCTGAATCATTGTAAATCTTATGTGTTGATTATTTTCTTTCCCTTTCCTTTATAAGTTAATTCCTTATGTTCCCACCAAAATTTAAATTTTCCATCAATTCCACCCTTTTTCTTGGTGTAAAACGCCAACAGTAGTATCAAAACTAAGTATAAAAAACAAGCCTTAATTGTTTAAGCAAAGATCATGACACATGAAGGGATCCACTCTCACCTTAACCTTCACTTTTATGGAATCGATTATCCTCATTGAAAGTATAAGATAAAGGTCTATCTTGATAGTGATCTTATTGAGGTTTGGGATGATGTAGCAAAAGAATATAAGCCATTTACAAAGATAGTGGATGGACTTAAATAGACATTCTTAAGAAAAGAATGGTTAAAGCCCTTAAAAAGTTAAATGAAAGAAATAAGAGAGTAATGATAATCATCTATAGCTCTCTCTCAAGAGAAGAGTGAGGGAGAGAGCAACATTGTCAAAGTGCATATGGCATATGGAAAGTATTAGAGAACTATCATGACAACATCATATAAGTGAAGTCAAGAAAGGTATGCATGCATGTAATGGAATATGAGCTCTTCATGATGAATCAAAATGAGAGCATAACATGATAAATAGACTTCTTCCCATTGTTAATAACATGAGGAAACTTGGGAGACATGTTTCTAAAAAGGATTTCAACTTCAAGATTCTTAAAGCTCTTCACTTGGAGAATTTATGCTAGAGTGTGTAGTATTAAAGAATCTAATGAAGAGATTGGTAAAATCTTAATCGATGTCCTCATTTGAAAGCTCCTCACTCATGAAATGGCAATCAAGAAGAATGAGGCTATTCAAAAGTTGAGATAAAAAGAAGGAAAGAAAACACTTTATCTTAAAATCCATCATAAACAATAAAGAAGTGGAGGTCAGCTCTAGTGATTGTGATGAGAGTGGTAAAGAAAAGAAAAGCCTTCCATGCTATCAAAGAGATCTAAGGAGTTTATAAGGAAAAGAAGAGAAAGAAGGAACCAAAGAAAGGCATCATCCAACTATAAAGAAAAAAAGAATAGTATAACTTGGTATGAATGTGGCAAGCAGGGAAACATCAAATTTAATTATCCTAGGCTTAATAAGAAGAAGAAGAAGTGGGATAAGGCAAAAAAGAAAAGCTTCAAAGCTAGTTAGGAAGATGAATCAGGTGAAGAAGAAGAAGATGATGAAGTTACAAACCTCTGCTTCATAGCCCCCGAGGATTCTTCTAATGAGGCAAATTCTTTCTTCCATTCTTATAATGATGATAGTTTTGAAGATATGAATGATGAGCTTTTTGAAGTTATGGCTTTGAGATGTGATAAATATGAATATAAAATGAAATCTTATAAGCAAAAATGTTATAAACTTAAGGAGGATTTTAAAAGTTTAAATGAGCTTATTTCTAGCTTAAGGACTTCTAATGAAGAACTTAAAAAATCTTTAGAACAACTTTCCAAAACTTCCTCTCATGAATCTTTAAGAGAAGAAAATGATTATTTTAAAAATGAAGTTATTGAGTTGAAAGAACTCTATCTTTAAATTTCATAAAGGGAAGGAGGCCTTGTATACATTAATTATATTTCAAACATCACTCATAGTGAAACAAGGCTTTAGCTATGATGAAGATTCTACATGTACATCTTTTTCTCCTATCCTGATCAAAGTTTCTACCCTTTAAACTTATAGCATAAAGATGGTTAAAAAAGGAGTGCTCCTACCTCTAAGCCTCCTATGCCTAAGGGCAAAAGGAAGACACTTTAACACTTTAGTGATAAGTCTCTAAGAGCTAGTCATGTATATGTGTATAATTAGAGGCATCCATAAAAGCACACATCTTCTACTGCTTACCATACTTGCTCTTGCATGCATTCTCATAGTAATAGTATGAGAAGACCCCTTACTTGTATAAAAGTGGTTCAAAGGAGGAAGACTAATAAGTTTATACTTTAATGTCATTATTATATGAAATATGGTCATATTAATGTATTTTGCTATATTTAGAAGGCTCGCCTCAAACTTAAGGACCCTTCTAACCCTAACCCCTTATAACCTAAGTATGCATGGATACTTAAACATAGATGAATTTGTTTTGTTTTGTTGGAATGCTTTGACTCCACCAAGAATGAGAATGATAGGCATGTGGATAGTGGATGCTGAAGCACATGATCAAAAATAAAAAGCTACTCACATCCTTTAAAAAATTGGAAGGTGGAAATGTCATATTTGTAAACAATGTAGAGGGTAAGGTAATTGTCATTAGTATGGTTGGTATAAAGGGTTTCGCCCTAATTGATAATGTTTTTCTTGTTTATGGTTTAAACCATAATTTTTTAAGTGTAATTCAATTATGTGATTAGGGAAATAAAATCACTTTTAACCCTAGAGAATGCCTTGTCACTAATTTGGTAGATGATAATGTAGTCTTTAAGGGTGAAAGGCAAAGGAATACCTATATAGTTGACTTACATAATTTAGCTAACAAATATTTAATTGTCTTATTTCCATTAGTAATAAGTCATGGCTTGGCATAAAAGACATAGTCATGCAAGCATAGAGCTTCTATAAAATCTCCCAAAAGGAGAACTAGTGGAAGGTCTTCTAAACCTAAAGTTCATCAAGGATAAGATATGTGGACCTTGTCAAATGAAGAACTAACATTAAACCTCTTTCAAATTAAAAAATGTTGTAAGTAGTCCTATACGACTTCAACTCATCCATTAGGACTTGGTTGGACCTTTGGAAATGCTAGTTTGGGTGGAAAGCACTATGCATTTATTATTGTTAACGATTACTTCAGGTTTAGTTGGCTTAGTTTCTTAAGCCATACGAGTGATGCTTTTGATGCATTTAAAAGATTTGCAAAGAAGGTTCAAAATGAAAAGGGCTACTTCATTTCTAGGTTATTCCATCACTAGTGTTATGTATGTGACCCATGCAAATGCACAGATCACTAAAGTAATACAATGATAAGTAGAGATTGTTCCTACAAGGATTATTTCACAAGTACCAAAGAATTAAATTCTCTTATTATCTAACAAATGAATAATGAAAAGATAATAAATAAAAACTGAAAGTATAAATAATATTAAAAAAATTAAGATTACCTTAAAAGAAACTCATATGATAATGATTTCTAGGGAATTCGGGTACACCACAATACCATTCCACAAATATATCAAGAGAATTATTTCAATTGAGGTTGAGTTGTGCTTGAAAATAAAATTTCCTAATTTACCCAATAATCTCTCTCGAGCAAAATTGAATCTATTATTACTAAAATTATGCCTACTTTCGTGGTCACAAAATTCAATATAATTTGTTAAGCTTCATGAACAATCCTTGCCTACTTTAATATGTTAGGACAAACCTTAGACTTCCACTCTCACTCCATCACCTAGAATCTCAAGCATTTTGCTACCATTCATACATATGAGATTGATTAATCTCAAATATATTAAATCAACACACCTAACATAATTGACACAAAATCACTTTATAGATTTATGAAATAAATATTGAGCTTTCACCCTAATCCCTAGAATTGAAGAATTAATTCATCCTAGAAAAAGAAAAAGAAATCCATTGAATTTAGTAGTAGCATTTTCAAAGAAAAGTCTTGCTAAACAAAAACAATGAAAGTCCTGCTAAAAAAATTAATGAAACCCTAAAAGGTAATCCTCTAATATCTACAAAATCTTCTTTTTATTTGGTATAGATATAGATCCACTTTTCTCTCTTAAAAATTTGCTCATTTTTTACTTAGGAATCCCTATCCTAATAAGTCAAATCTCTATGTTAAATGATAGCCCACATTGTGTTTTAAAATCTAAATATGACGCCTTGCATGACCTAATGGATGGGTCGTCTAACAACCCATGCACTTATCTTCATATACGATTATGCTTTACTAACTGGTCAACTCCACATCTCTACATGGTCCTATGCATGGACCATGGACTAGTCCATGCAACACTACTTAAAACAACAATTTAACTCCTTTTAAGACATTATTGTGGAAACATAAAAGAGACAAAAAATTTACTTATTTCAAAACCAAAACACTTTAAAATAAGAAAAACTCCTAATTTATTAACATAAAATATATGCTAAAACGACTCCTATCAACTAGCAAAATTTATAGAGTATTTAACCAAAAATCTATGGTGGTTGAAGAGTCTATGAATGTTATTTTATGATGAGTCTAACCAAGTAGATTTTTGGAAAGGTTCTCTTATTAATGATCTTATAGGTGAATTTGTGAGGCTAAAATTCAATCCAACTCTAAGGGAAATTAAAATGGAAGCTGAAGAAAAGGAACCACCTCAAAAGATTGACTAAGAACAACCACAACAAAAGGAGAACCAATTTGAAGAGTTATCCAAGGATTGGGAGTACTCTAAAAACCATCAAATGGAACTCATAATTGGGGAGACCTTAAAGGGTGTAAGTATGAGAGCTCAACTTAATGCCTTAGATAGCAATCTTGCTTTTGTTTCTCAAATTAAGCCAAAATAAATTAGTGAGGCTCTTTATCATTATTTGACTAGGTTGGTTAAACCTAAGTCATGAACCTTTTTTAATCTTAACTATAGAGGTTGATCAATGCTAATGTTTTCATTAAGTGTTGTTTTGCAGTTTGTAAGATAGTTTTTTGATTGAAAGTTGATGAAAAGCAAAATCTCCAACCTTGAAAAGGTCATCCAAATTCGCGGTCAGTATCTCATAAATCGCAACTGTGACATTGCTATAAGAATGGATGGAGCTAGATTAGAGGAATTTGCGAGCGAATTCGCAGTCGTGACTCAGCCGAATGAACCTTGGTTGAATCACAGAGGATTTCGCATCTGAGATTGCGACTGCTAATTTCATAGTGACAAATGAGGGAATCAAAGCCACAACTACAACACACCAAGTGTCTAAGGGAACCGTTGAAAATCAAAAATGGTGAGGGCAAATATTTTGTTGCTATCGTAACTCAAGAAGTTAAAAGTTTCCTCACTAAATAGAGAAATTCGCAGTTTCAGTTGCCCATAAGACAAATAAAATTGTGATCGCGACTTTTAAGTAGTTGGTAGAACACAATGGCAATATTTTTTGGACAACTAATGGATGAAAGGCACATGAACTAGTCGTTAGACACAGAACAAGGTTCTCAACCACAATTTTTGGCTCCTCAGTGCAAATTGGAAATTTGCAATTGCGAAATGACAATAGTGACCACGACTTCTGCTTAACAAGCAATTTAATGAAGAATCTACCTAGCATAACTTGGAGATTTGGGGATAGTTTTAGAGTAATGTCTCTTTGGTGAATATAGGCTATAAATAGCCATCAAATAGATGTAAATGCAAGAGAATTGAATTAATGGTAATGAAACTCTTACCAATTTGTGACTCTTCTTTAAGTATTGTTGATTGTTTAGTGTGAGCAATAAACACCTTTGTAAGTAGGTTGAGAGTTAGCCTAGATTCTAAAAATCTTGTAAGAGGTTAAAGTGTTAGCCTATTTAAAACACTTGTAGGAGGTTTTTGTGTGAGCCTAAAAACACAAAGTTATAAGGGTTTTGTGTGAGCCGTAAAACACAAGTTGTACAAGTTTTGTGTGAGCCATAAAATGCAAGTTATATAAGTTGGGTGTGAGCTTGAAAACACTAAGTTTAGTTGAGTGAAATACTCAATTATGTAGAATTAGGGAGTGGATGTAGGGTTTGTTAACACTCGAACCACTATAAACCTTTGTGTTGAATCTTCTCTTCTCCTTCTCTACTTCTTAAACACATTAACCTTACCTTTTAATTTTTAATCAACCACCAATTCAATCCCCCTTCTTGGTGCACTAGGACAATAAGTGATATCAGAGCCAAGTCTCACTCTAAATCTTATTTGTGCGAGTAAAGATCATGACATAAGAAGGAATCCACACTTACCTCTAGCCATATTTTGATGGTGTAGACTATACTCATTGGAAGTATAGGATGGAAATATCTAGATAGTGATGTGGTAGACCTCTGGGATATTGTTGCAAAAGAATGCAAGCCACCTACTAAAGTGGTTGATGGTAATGAATAGCTGATCCCTAGAGAGGAGTAGATTGAAGCACATAAGAGATCCAATGGCAGAAATAAAAGAGCCATAGCAATCCTTCTAAGTTCCCTTTTAAAAGAAGAAATTGAAAGTCAACATTACCTTACTGCTTATGGAATTTGAAAGGCCTTGGAGAACTATCATGAAGGCACCACCTTGGTGAAATGTAGTTGACTTAAGATGTATGTGACGAAGTGAGAGCTATTTATGATGAATGAGGAAGAAAAAATCAAAGACATGACAAATAGACTCCTTACAATCGTCACCAACATGAAGAAGTTTGGGAGAATGCTCACCAATCATGAAGTAAATTCTAAAATTTTGAAATCTCAATCTCTTGAAAAATTTAATGCAAGGGTGTGTATTATCCAAGAGTTCAACTCGGAGATAGGAAAGGTACCAACAGAAGTCCTAATAGGTAAACTCTTGACTCATGAGTTGGCCTTAAATAAGGATAAAGAAATAAATAGAATGAGAGGTTAAGGAAAAAAATTTGAAAAATAAAAAAAAAGGACCTTGGCATTTAAATCTTCCTCAAAGGAAAAGGAAGTAGAAGCAGCCTCAAGTGAAGAGGAAAGTGATAAAGAGGAGGAGGAGAAACTTATAATGCTTTCAAGAAGAACTAAAGGGCTGATTAGAAGAAGGAAAGAAAGAAGGAACTTTAAGGAAGCAACTCCAACTCCCAAAGAAAGATAAAATGATGTTACTTGCTATGAATGTGGCAAGCAATGCCACATCAAATATGATTACTCAAAGTTGAAGAAGAAGAAGAAAGGGGATAAAGAAAAAATGAAAGAGCTTCAAAACCACTTAGAATGATAGCTCCAGTGAAGAAGATGAAGAGGAAGAGGTTGCAAACCTTTGCTTTATGGCTCAAAAGAATTCACCTAATGAGGTAAGCTATTCACCTTACTCTTATTCGGAATTTGATGAATTAGATGATGTAGATGATGAGCTTTTTGCAGCTCTCACCATGAAAAGTGACAAGTATAAGTCACAAATGAAAACTTATAAAAAGAAGTGCACTAAGTTAGAGAATGAATTCAAATCCCTAAATAGTCTTATAAGTGAATTAAGAGCTTCAAATAAAGAACTCAATAAGTCTATGAAGAGTCTATCTAAGTCATATTTATCTTTAACTTCGTTAAGAAAGGAAAATGACTCATTAAAAGGTGAAGTCATTAAGCTCAGAAACTATATTTCTAAGTTCCACAAGGGTAAGAAAGCTTTCGATACACTTATTATATCACAAAGACCTCCTTTAGTTAGGCATAGTCTAGGCTTTAATGGAGCTTCTTCTTCTACACTTCACTCACAACATTTATCAAGGCCTTAACACTTCAAACTTCAAGTATTGAGGTTGTTGGAAAGAAAAGTATTCAAAGCACTAAACTACCATTACCGAAGGGCAAGGGAAAGGTGCAATAAGGCCCTAAGCCTATTTCTAAGAAGGCTAACCATAAGCCTATTTCTAAGAAGGCTAACCATGCATACCTGTATAATAAAAAACATGCTCACTCAAATACACACAGAAAATATAGTCCTAGATCCATTCATACATGTTTATGCTCACACACACATCATGTAGGTATGAGGAAAATCCGCCACTCATACCAAGGCAATGCATAGGAGAATGACACATAGCTCTAAACTCTAATCTCACTATTGCATGAAATATGGACATATAAATGTTTATTGCTACATTAGGAAGGCTCACTTCAAGTTGGAGGATCCTTTAAAACATAACCCCCTAGGACCCAAGTATGCTTGGGTACAAAAGCAAAGATGATTTACTTGTGTTGTATAGGGGTGTTTGGCAGCCACCAATGATTGGTATATGGACAACGAATACTTAAAGCACATGATGGACAATAGGAAGTTATTCATGGCCTTAAAGGAAAAAGGAGGGTGGCAATGTCACATTTGAAAACAATACAAAGAGTAAGGTAATTGGCATTAGGACCATTGGTAAGAATGGTTGTTCTTTAATTAATTATGTTTTACTTATTGATGGCTTACGACATAACTTACTTAATGTAAGTCAATTATGTGACAAAGGTAATAAAGTCACTTTGACCCTAGAGAATGTCGAGTTACCATTTAGGTGGATAAAAAGGTAGTCTTCAAAGGTGAAAGAAAGGGTAATACCTATCTAATTGACTTAGACAATTTAGCTAACCAATCCTTTAAGTGTCTTATATCTCTTAGTAATGAAGCTTGGCTATGGCATAGAAGACTTGGACGTGCTAGCATAAAGTTCTTACAAAGCTTATCAAAGGGAAAACTAGTGGAAGGTCTTCCTAAGCTAAGATTGTCTAGAGACAAGACATGTGGTCCTTGCCAAATAGAAAAGCAACATCAATCTTCCTTCAAAGCAAAAAATGTTGTAAGTACATCTAGACCTCTTTAATTAATTCATATAGACTTGATAGGACCTACTAGGAGTGCTAGCTTAGGTGCAAAATATTATCCACTAGCCCTTGTTGATGATTGCTCTAGGTTTACTTGGGTTTCCTTTCTAACTCATAAGTATGATACTTTTGATGCTTTTAAAAGTTTTGTAAAAAGAATTCAAAATGAAAAGGGTTACTTCATTTTTTTCATAATAAGTGACCATGGAAAAGAATTTTAAAAATGAGTCATTTTGAATCTTATTACTTAGAGAATGAGATTTTCCATAATTTTTCAACTCCTAGAACACCACAATAAAATGGTGTTGTAGAGAGGAAAAATAAGACACTTGTAAAGATGGCTATAACTATGCTCAATAAGTATTTATTGCCAAATTACTTTTAGGTCAAAGCTATTAATACTTCATGTTGTATTGCGAATCGATTTTTCAAAAGACCCATTCTTAACAAAACTTCTTATGAGCTATGGAATGGAACAAAGCCCAAGATAGCATACCTAAGAGCTTTTGGATATAAGTGCTATATTTTGAATACAAAGGATAATCTTGGGAAATTTGATTAAAAAACTAATGAAGGAATCTTCTTAGGTTATTCCACTACTAGCAACGCCTATAGGGTTTTTAATAAGGGTTCAATGGTTATTTAAGAGTCTATGAATATTGTATTTGATAAATCTAGTAAGCTTGATCTTGGGAAAGGTTCCTTGGTTGATTATATTGTAAGTGATTTTGAGAAATTGGATTTGGAGGATACTACAAGAGAAAAGGATAAGGACTATGATACAAACAAATCATTAAGAAAAGATAAAGATCTTCAACATCAACAAGTGAAATCACCAAACCTAGATCTTCCAAAAGATTGGAGATTTTCCAAGCATCACCCTCAAAGACAAAATCATTGGTGATACTTCAAAGGGTGTAATTAATAGATCTCAACTCAATAATTTAGATAATAATCTTGTCTTTATTTCTCAATTTGATCCAAAATCTATTGATGAGGCTCTTGATGATGAGAGTTAGGTGATTGCTATGCAAGAGGAACTTAACCAAATTGAAAGAAATAATGTATGGAAACTTATTCCTATGCCTAAGGAACACACAATTGTAGGTTGCAAATGGGTGTTTAGGAATAAGTTAGATAAGCATGGATTCATCACTAGAAATAAGACTAGATTGGTTGCTAAATGTTACTACCAAGAGGAAGGTATTGACTATAATGAAACCTATGTCCTTATAGCAAGGTTAGAGGCCATTAGAATTCTTTTGGCATATACATGTCACATGAATTTCAAACTATTTCAAATGGATGTCAAAAGTGCGTTTTTAAATGGTGTTATTGAGGAGGAAGTTTATGTTAAACAACCTCCTAGTTTTGAATCACATACTTTTCCAAATTATGTTTTCAAATTGAATAGAATCTTGTATGGTTTGAAACAAGCTCAAGCTCAAAGAGCTTGGTATGAAAGGCTTAGTTCTTTTCTTTTGCAAAATGATTTTGAAAAGGGGAACGTTGACATAATTTTGTTTGTCAAAAGGCAATCATGGTACACTAATAGTGCAAATATATGTTGATGATATCATTTTTGGTGCCACTAATGAATCTTTATGTGATGATTTTGCTAAGTGTATGACTAAGGAATTCGTGATGAGCATGATGGGAAAGCTCAAGTTTTTCCTAGGTCTACAAATCAAGCAATCCAAAGATGAGATCTTCATCAACTAAGCCAAATATACAATGGACATTCTCAAAAAATTTAGCATAGAAAGATGTAGAGTGGCAAAAACACCAATGAGTGCTACCATCAAATTGGACAAGGATGAATCAAATAAGTCAGTTGATGAGAAGAGATATTAAGGTATGATCGATTCTCTACTTTATCTTACCACTTTCAATCTCAATTGCAAATTTGTTCAAATTTTAAATCTTTTGACTATTGAACATGCTATTTCTCGAGGATTTTTTATCTATTACTCACATTTTTTCAAAATTAGTAGTTGCGACTTGAAGGTAGTGGTCTCGAATTTGGGTAACTGCCACACATTTAAGTGATTTGATTGTCAACCATTGTACTCCTTCATTTAATTCATTTCTGACAATTTTTAGCCATTTTCACACGCTTTCTTAGCCTATATAAACCCATCAAATAGTGATTTTCATCACTCTTGCTAAGATATCTCAATCCATCCTATTTCTTACTCTCACATCTTCAAATCTTGCTTCATTCTCAAATGGCCCCTAAGAAAGCTTTAAGAGTAAAGACAAGAAAGGTAGTAACACAACATGTTGGACCCCCGACTCTACACCATATGAAAGGGATTACAAAAGAAGAGAAGGATTGCTACAAGGCGAACACCTCCAAGATCATCCTATCGAACAAAATCCTTCTACTTTTCTTCTTGAGTCGCTGGGAATCAAAGACAAAATCTAAGCATTTCTTTCTAACCTATGGTGGAATGAATTCATATTTCGTGACAAGCCCAAATATGAAGAAATCATGCAAGAATTCATGTATACCGTGACTTTAAGTCGGAGAGCATAATCTCATGTCGGCCTATATGGGTTAGTATTTTGTGCTTTTAGAGACCCTTTTTTTTTATCACTTTTCAAAAAATTATCAAATGTTTTCAATCTTCAAGTCTAAGATGGCATTCCATTCATCATTTTCGCTCTTGATGTCATTTGTTTTGAGTTTTGGTCTAAAGTTTCCATCGAGACCAAATATGACCCCAAAACCTCCTTAGCCAAAATACATCTGAACCCTACTTTTTTAGCTACTTCAACATATCATCACCTTCTTTATTAATGCAAGAGGGGATGGTAACGAAAAGGTGTCCCAAAAGGATCTTGCTTTCCTTTTTTCCCTTGTAAAAAACAAGCATATACAAACTAGTTGTTATCTTGTCAATTCACTGATTCACATGACCACAAAACCAAAGAGTTAGTTTTTTTCTCCCTTCTCATATAACTGCCATCTATCGATATGTTGGTGCTCTTAATGAGGAAAATGAAAAATTCCTCACTAAAAAGCCTCTTTCCTCTCAAAATTTTTTGGACCTCATTTACCTCATCAATGCAAAAGCTATTCACCTTGATTCTTATGCTTACACTTTAGGTGCTTTTGGAGCTAAAAAGTTGGAAACATCCCAAGCCTCCAAAAGAAAAAGGCTTGTCATTGAATAAGGAGAATAACCAGTCCCACCACCTTAACCAAAACCTAAGTCTAAAATCTCTCTTGCCACCATTAACAAAAAATTGGATAAAGTGATGAGGATACTCAAGAGAAGATTTCTCCTCCTTTCCACTTACATAGTGACTTGGTAGACTTACAAGAGAAAGTAGGTGCTCATTCCTACCATCTTCCAGATTTTGAGGATTAGGAGGACACACCAGAAGAGGAGGACAATCAAGAGGTTGAGGCAGGTGATCAAGCTGAGGGCGGAGGAGATAATGAAAAACAAAACGATTTTGGAGATGATGACAGTTCTCTTATTTTTCAGATTGTCTTTAAGATTTATGTTTCTTTTTTTTATTCTCTATTTTGTTTTTAATTTCTTGATGTAAACATTATTAATCCCACAATATATAAATAAATAAAAGTGTTTGATTTACAATTCTTTATCTCATATGCTATGTGATTGCAATTTTTTATGTTATGTTGTGTCATTGCAACTCTTATAATTATGTGAGTTATTATTTGTTCTTTATGTTCTCTTTATCTCACCTTTATTCATTTCATTTACTCTTCCATATTTACCCTTTTTTTTTATCTTGCCAAAGGGGAAGAGAGAAGTATGGAGAGAAAATAAGTAATGTACTTAAGAAAAATATAAGTTGAGGGGGAGCAATTTTTTTTTTTCAAACTTAAAATAGTTAGAATTTTTCTTTGATCATTCTTTAAGTATTCATTGATCATTTCATTAATGATCATCCCAACTTCACAACTCATGCATTTGATTTTCCTTAAGATCAATCTGAGTTGTCAAAATTAAAATGGGGGAGATTGTTAGACTACATTGGTCAAACCTAAGTCATGAACCTCTTTTGATCTTAACAAAAGAGATTGATCAGTGCTAATGTTTCCATTAAGTGTTGTTTTCAGTTTATAAGATAGTTTTTTCATTAGAAGTTAGATTAAAATCAAATCTCCAACCTTGAGAAGGTCATCCAAATTTGCAGTCGGTATCCCCTAAATCGTGATCATGACATTGCTATAAGAATAAATGGAGCTAGGCCAAAGGAATTTGCAGTTGCATCTCAATCAAAGGAACCTTGGTTGAATCATAGAACAATTTGCAGTGGCATTCATGTCTAAGATCGCGACCGCTAATTTCATAGTGACAAAGGAGGGAACCAAAGCCACATCCACAAAATGCCAAATGTCCAAGGAAACCATTAGAAATCAAAAATCGTAAGGGCTAATATTTAGTCATAATCGCAACTCAAGAAGTTAAAAGTTTCCTCACCAAACAGAGGAATTCACGATGTCAATAGCACCCAAGATAAAGAAAATTTGCCATCGTGACTTTTAAGTAATTGGTAGAACACAACAGTTATATTTCTTGGACAACTAATGGATGAATGATACATGGACTAGCTGTTAGACACAAAATGGGGTTCTCTGTCATGATTTTCAGGTCCTCAATGCAAATTGGAAATTTGCGACTTTGAAATGGCAATAGCGACAACAACTTCTGCCTGACAAACATTTAATGCAAAATCTACCTAACACAACTTGGAGATTTGGGAATAGTTTTAGAGTAACATCTTTTTGGTGGAAATGGGCTATAAATACTCCACCAAACAGATTTAAATGCTAGAGAATTAAATTATTTGTAACCAACTCTTGCCAATTTGCTACTCATTCTTTTACTCTTCATTAAGTGTTATTGATTATTTAGTGTGAGCAATAAAGAACTTTGTGAATAGGATGAGAGTTAGCCTAGATTCTAAAACTCTTGTAAGAGGTTGAAGTGTTAGCCTATTCAAAACACTTGTGAGAGATTTTTGTGTGAGCCTAAAAATACAAGGTTGTAAGGGTTTTGTGTGAGCTATAAAACACAAGTTGTATAAGTTTTTTGTGAGCCATAAAACACAAGTTGTACAAGTTGGGTGTGAGCTTGAAAACATTAAGTTAAGTTGAGTGAAATACCCAATTATGATGAATTAAAGAGTGGACGTAGGGTTTTTTAACACCCGAACCACTATAAATCTTTGTGTTGAATCTTCTCTTCTCTTCTCCTTTTTGACTTCTTAAAAACATTAACCTTACCCTTTAATTTTTAATCAGCCACCAATTCAACCCCCCTTTTTAGTGCACTAGACCAATAATGATGATTGTTAGTTGATTGCTATGCAAAAAGAGCTCAACCAATTTAAAAGAAATAAAGTTTTGGAGCTTGTTCCAAGACCCAAAAAGCACCTAATTGTGGGATGCAATGGGTGTATAGGAATAAATCAAATGCATAAAGGTCTAAGGGATACAATTAAGAGGAATGCACTAATTGTCATAAAACCTTTGCCTTTATTGTAAGATTTGCATATACATGTCACATGAATTTTAAACTTTTTCAAATGGATGTTAAAAGTGCATTTTGAATGGTTTCATTGAGCAGAAAGTTTAAGTCAAATAACTTCTAAGTTGTGAGTCTCATGATTTAGTAAACCATGTTTTGGAACTAGCTAAGGCCTTATTTAGATTGAAACAAACTCCAAAAGGTTTTTTATGTAACAGCCATATTCATTTACATAACTCATATCATTCATGCTCAAAATACATATGCATAAAGGTTTTATCCATCCTACACACAATCAAACATTTACTCGATGTACATATATGTATATGACTCAAGGAGAGAGAGAGTTTGGATTCAGCCGACGACCTGTGGTCCATATGTCTTAATGTAAAACTGAAAGCACGAAAGTGTCCAATTCCTATTCTTCAGTATCTGAAAAAAATTTTGCGATTTGGTGAGTCGTGACTCAGTGAATAAAAACAATAATCAAATTCTCATGGCATAATCCATAATCAAATATCATCAAGATACATTGCAAGTATAATTAACTATACAAGTGCAAATGCAATAGCTTTGTTTTTGTCGTGACTGAGCAAGGCAAACATTGCTCCCAGGTTATTCATATGATTCATGTAATAACATATGATTTGGGACTTATTGGTCCATCTTCCTGTAATTCTTTTGACATACGATTTAGGACCTGTTGGTCCATCTTCCTGTGATTTGCAAGTGTTTGACAAGTCAGTCACAATGCCTTTTTAGTTTCATATGCAAGTGCTTATTCACAAATGATATATCAAGTAATCATTAAGAGCATTTGATTCTCACTTGGCTTGTATTCCCATGTAACATGTAACAATTCAATCATATATACATGTAATAGAACATAATCATATTATACCCATGTAACATGTAACAATTCAATAATTCTCACTTGACTTCTATTTTCATGTAACATGTAACCTTTCAATCATATATACATGTAATAGCACATAATCAAACTATAAAATTATCATACACACACATTGAATTCAATTATGGTTTATACTCACCTTTTGATGTTATCGACCTTTACGGTAGGTTTGGTTCCCTCTCTATGGCTTCCTCAAAGTTTTGAGACCCTAGAATTTGATACATACATGGTTACAAGTATGTCAAAATGATTATGAATGCTTGGTGTATGATCCATGCAAGTGGACCTATGTTTATGCATATATTCCTAA
>CATIWR010050963.1:0-16432 GCA_949677035.1 Omphalea diandra | reverse complement strand
ATAAAATTTAAATTTACTTATTGTCTAGTTTATTTGGATTTATTTCATTATATCTATAGGTTTTATAGTATTTTATTTATTTTTTCAATAAATTATATCAGATCTAGCTAGATTTATATTTCTAAATATTAGATCTGTTATTTTTAGATTTTCATGGATATAGATCGAATTTTATGTATTTTTTTATTTTTATTTTTATTATCCTTTTTAAGATCTTAACTTAGTAATTAAATACCATCCTCCTCATTTTTTTTCTTCTTCTTCTTTTCTCATTCATATTAGATTTTTATGAAATTTAATGTGATTGGCAAGGATTTTCAAAAAAAAAAAAAAAAAGAACGGAAATGCTAATGAGATGTTGGCCAAGTAATTAAATGGCTAAGCTACTTACCTCTTTTTTGTCTCTCCCTTTCTAATTCAAGCTTTCTAATTAGACAATCTTCATATGTTAATTTCTAGCCATTTTAGGTTTAAATTGTCCTCTCTCCTCTCTTTTAACTTCTTTTTGTTTTGTCCTCTTCTTGAATAAAATCTAAATTTACTTATTTTTTTTAGTTTATTTATATTTATTTCATTAGATTTAGAGGTTTTGTGTGTATTTTATTTTATTTTCTTCAATAAATTATCTCATATTTATTAGATATTTAATGATGTATCTTCATAGATACATATCTAATTTTTGTATATGTTTTAATTTTATTTTTGTTATCCTTTTTGAGGATTATATGTTCTTTTTTTTTTTATGAAATTTTGTTCTCTCATTATGAGAGTTTTATTTTTTTTATTAAATTTTAAATTTTTTAAATTTACTTTTAATAGTGAATTCTAATTTATCAATAATGTTATCGTTATATCAAGTTTTATAATGTATTAAATCTATGAATGAATTTAAATTCAAGAGGCTCAAATTCAAGGTTTTGAGTAGTATAAGCCCTTTTTCGGCATGGGAAAAAAATGGCCTTGTTCATCTTTTGACATGAAGACTCATTTTATTATTACAGAAAAAAAACCACCTTATAGATTGAACATCAACCTATTTTATTACCGTTTAATTTAAGACGATGTTGATAGCTTGTAGTGAACAGCCACCCTATGAAAGTAAGCGAAACCTTCGCCTTTGATAATTAAGGTTTGGAAAGCCATTTCCTTCCTGCGTTCCTTTCTTTTGAATTAAAGTAGGTCATATTATGCCATAAAAGGCTTTTATATGTATATAGAGAGATACATCTCCTAGATACAGAGATAGAACAAATGTTCATGGATAGACCAACATCTCATTGATTCTTAGTTTTTTTTTTTTTTTTTAGGAATTCAAATGAATCATTTTTCTGATATCTCTTCCTTCCTCCCCTCAAAACTAACGCACAAGATAGGGTTTATTCGCTTTGTGTTCAAGAAGACAAGGAAGTTCAATTCATGAGACTGCTATGGAGCAGAGCAGGTGCAACACCAAGTTCCTTTGCCTTTAGCTGGATCTCGTCGGTGCCACTTAAACGATAGGTCAAGCAGTAGATGCGTGACGTTTAGAGTTATCGCTCGTGCCCCTCTCTCCTATAGAAGAATGAGTTTTTCACATTTACTGCTTGAAAATATTGAGGAGTTTTTATTTATGGTATTTGATATTTGGAATTATTGTTTAATTATTTTATTTACGAAGATATATTTTGATTTGTTTAATTTCTTGAATATATCTCTCTTAAAAAATTTGAAAAGAAAATAAAAAAGCCATGGCCACGAGATTTTCTTTTTATACAAAAAGATATGTTAATAAGGGACGAAAGTTAGCAATCAATAAAAAGGCGAGATCATAACTATATAATGTTTTTAATATTTGATTACAAATTAAGTTGATTGGTTGGTCAATTTTAATTTAATCAGTTTGATTAATTTAATTTAATTGATAATTTTTTTTTATATATATATATATATACACTTAAAAATAATTTGAAAATTAGAGAAGAATTGTATAATATGATAAAGTAATGAAAAATATTTTTTTATATTTCAACTTTGAATAAGATAGTGCAAATTTTAAAAATTTTTAATTTTTTTTATAAATAATGTAGCTTTAAATTGTATTAATTTAATGTGATTTTCAAATTTTGATAGATTTTTAACTTTAATTTTACTAATCTAACATATTGATCTGATCTAATCCCCCTCTAAAAATACACTTATCCTATGTTTGACATTATTTAGAGTTGAAAGAAAATAAAGAGAGAAAATAAATTTTATTTTATTTCATTTATTTTTCTCTTCATGTTTGGATAAAAAAAAAGAGACTTTTTTTTAATCTATTTTCCTTGCTTATGTTTGCAAAAAAAAGGACAAAAAATAAATTTATTTTCTCTTATTCCATTGAAATATTAAGGGTAAAAAGGTAAATTCATTATAAGATCTTCAATCAATATATTTTATCTCCATTTTGGAGGAAAAATAATAATTATTTTTTTATTTCTTCTTTTATTTTTTTCATTTTCAAACAATGAAAAATTTTAATGTCTTATTTTCCTTCTCTATTATTTTACTTATTTCCAAACAAGGCGATAGTAAGATCAAAAGAACATATATAAAACAACTTCCAAAGTGCTTGAAAAGAGACTTAAATTAATTGTCTGCAAAGTGATAATTTGTAATGCGTCATATTTAAACAAGTGTATAACACAAAAATATTCAACCTAGACACAATTCATTTAATTAATCATGCTAAAATTTTCAATTTAATATGAACATATTTATAAAGTAAGTTATATGATCGACTCCTAATCCGTTTAATTAATCGTGTCATTAACTTATTATGATATGAAAATACACGTTTAATTTAAAAATATATAAAAAATTAAAAGTTTTTAATTTTTGACTAAAAATTATTTATATATTTAGAAAATGTTAAAAATCTAAGTAAATATAATGTTGAATTTAAAAATAATTTATATATATAAATATATTTATTTAAATCGCTTTTAAATGTATATATTTATATTTTGTATTATATGTTAAATTATTAATCTGATTATATAATCGCATTTATTACGGATTAGATAAATTAACTCGTTTAAATTTATTTTTTTGTGTTATAAGCAGATTGATGAATTTACGATTCGAATTTATTTATATTAAAGTTAAATTTATTTAACTATATGTGTGCCATGTAATTTAATTAAATTGTATAAAAAATTTGCCCGCCCAAATCAACAAAGGGCTGAGGCCTTCAGCATCAGGCTAAACACTTTGGCATGACCACCAGAATTAGGATGAGACTTAATCTAAAAAGGTAAACGTCTATTCTGTGGTTCGACTTTGTTGCCGTTGCGTATGGCAATTGGCATTCCCATTCAGTCCTCACAGCCAATCGTGCACTTAATTCTGCAGTTATTAATTCATGGCAGCTTTGACGCCCCAAAATTGGTCCTCATCCACCTAAAATCACTCCTCAACTAAAGCTTCTAAAATGTATTGATCGGATTTGTTGCTTGGACAATTATAAGAGAGTTTACTCTTTTTCCTTCTGATTGTAAAATAATTGCCACTATATTTATTAAAATTGATCTCGAGCAAAGTTGAAGATGATTCAGTATTTTTTTTTTTTATAATTTTTGTGACTTTTCCTTGTTTCTTAATCTTTATTGAATTCATAACTTTAAATTTATTAGATCTTCTTGTACTTAGTTAAGGATATTACTTTTATCTAATGAAATTTCAATTTTAAAAAATAGCCTTTATCAATTTTTTTTTCTATTTTCTAAATTCAAGCTTAAAATTTTAAGAGAAAGAGGGGATTGACAAGTAAGTATTTATCATAAGCTCATTTCTTAATTTAAATGTAAATTGATGTTTCAATTTCTCTCTTACCGGCTATATATATAAAGTATTATATTCAGATCTATATATTATAGGTGAACAATCATATACATAAAATTTTGAGAAGTAATTTTCATTCAAATGATTTTATTTCAGACCGACAATTTAAATTTTGGCATCAGCAATAATAATAGGTGAGTTTATTTAACTTTATTTGTACAATTATTAACGAGAAATGTAATTTCAAATTAATTTTAATGAAGGATATGAATTTAAAAAATCTCTCCCAAACTTACCCATTAGAAAGACTTCCACAGTTTCACAATAACTATCAAACACAACATTAACATTTCTCTTTTCACATATGATGATTAAATATTTTATCACTAAGGTACACTAGGCAGGCTGTATTCTTTTTTTTTTTTTTTGGGTCGAAAAAAATCGAAAAAAAAAATCATTAATTAAGTCCAAAAAGAACAATTAACAAGGTTCATAAGATCATCAGGGAGATTGGAAATACAAGTAAAAGAAATATTCCATTTGACTAAAGTCTTAGTTAACTATCTAATAGGCTTATTATTAGCCTTGCTCACAACTTAACAGGGAGTCTCTCCGTTGCTTTGAGTAATTAAACCACTAATCTTCAAACCATACCTATCCAGAAAAAACTTAACAAGAAGTTTGCTATCAGTACCGGTACAAAAGTTTAACAAATTATTTTGTGAGGCCAGATTAATAGGCATCAGAAAGAAGCAGAGCTTGGGCAGGTTGTATTCCACTCTATCAATCAATAAAAAATGTACATATGACATGATAGTCAAAATTGTTTTGGCATTGAAGTGAAGGACGATGATAAGAAGGCATAATTGTATGCATTAATTGTTGGGTTTTTTTTTTTTTTTTTTTTTTTTTGTGTAATAGCATTTATTGTTTTAGAAAAAAAAAATGAGTTTTGTATTATAATTTTTTTCATTAATTGTTGGGTTTTTTTTTTTTTTTTTTTTTTTTTCTGAAATAGCATTTATTGTTTAAGAAAAAAAAAATCAGTTTGCTATAAGAATGTTTAGCCATAATTACATTAGGATTCAGGACTAAGAATTAATAAAAGTTTATGAAGGCTTCAAGGTAGCTTCCAGTTCATAATCTTTATCATATTCATTTCAATGAACACATATTAAAATTAAAAAAAAAAAAACCTCAAAAAGGATTTGAAAAAACAATAAGGAATCCAAATTAAAATTTTATAAACTTTATATAGTGTGGAGCTATTAGCGCCAATCGTTAAACAGTATGACTATGGGGTGGGTAAAAGTGTCATCATTCCCTTCATTTCCGTAGTCAAAATTGTCTGTACAACTCATTAAATCATTAAAATAAAAGATTGCAAGTTTAGCATAGGGAACATAACACAAAACAACGTAGGTCAATCAAAATTAAGAAATTCAAACCATTTTACAGTAATAATTATTTTAGAAAAAAAAATTTATTTCACATTATCTATTATTTTATAATTTATATATATTATTTATTATATTTTTAAAATTTTATTCTTATTATTAATATAAAAGATATTTAAAATTATTTAATAACTTTTTTAATATATAAAGAATATATTTATCTATCAAAATTAATAATACTGAAACTATTTAATAGCTTTTTTATTATGTTATTCATCTAAATCAATAATATTGAAACTAGTTAATAGCTTTTTTATTATGTTTTTATCTTTCTAAAATAATTATTATTATGAAGCGATGAAGTATTTGATTATAAAAATAATTAAAATAAAGAATTAAACTCGCATAACACATGCTTGGAATTTCGAAGTAATCACCCTAGTCAACATAGGAAGGAGAATCTTATAGTTTTGACATGTAAAGCACTAGCACCGCAATCACCATGGCAACAAATTAAAGTTCTAAAACCCATAAAGCTGTAATCTTCAATCTGGATGGATGGTACATCAAGTTGCCTTCTTTGTACTTTTTTTTTCCCCCAATTCTAAAACATGAATCCATTGAAGAACATATAGAAAAACTCCCCTCTAACCCATAAAATTAGTTTCCTATGGGTGAATTGGAAATTCAAATCTACTATTATGATAAGCGAGGCAAAATCAAAAGGTCGTAGAGAAGACCCATTGCAGGGTAGGACCAAGATACAAATCTAGAACACCCATAATAGGATAGAACAAAAAGATGGAAATGTATAGAAAAAGAAGTGAAAAAAAAAAAAAAAAGAAGAGCTTCCATTGGCGATAAAAGCGTCCCTCACGGCAGCGCAAGAAAGAAACCAGGAGAATCAAAGACTTCCTTCCACGGTCAAAGCTTGTTGGGTAAATAACTTGACCCATAGTTGGTACTGTTAAAATACACTGAATGGCAGAAGCTAAACAGTAACTATTAACACTTTGCCAAAGGGCAGGACCATTATGAAGCGAAATTACTGTAAAAGCTTTTTCAGTAGTGCCCTGGAGACACCTAGCAACTAAAAATAAATTTTTAACTTTTCAGTTTGGCCATCACTTTCACTCTCTGTAATTGTTAAAACTCCAAATTCTAGGTGAAAGGAAAACGCAGAAAGTATGGGGCCCCATCCCATTTCTTGTCTACAGCTTGAATCCAGCCCAAGAAAACTGAAAAAATAAAAAAGAAGGAGAAAATAACAGAAAAAAGCTTCATCATATGTATCCGTCGGAAGTGGGATTATATGATAATGTGCCAAAGTGGACAAAACTTAAACCAGCCCCCCAAGACAAACCAAACCCAATTTTCTTTCTTTTTTTTTTTTTTTTTTGGTAGTGTACAATCACTGTTGCTATAAAGAACTGAGATGTATCTTTCTATTAGATTCTCTCTCTGCAAATTCTGATATCCTATTATATGCTCTCTTCTGTTGAAGGCGTTTTTCTTGAATCTTGAGAATCCCCAGTATCTCTTTTTTTTTTAAACCCTTTTTGCTTTCTCCCTTTTCAGCTAAGAAGCCTCTCTTCATTCTCTTTCTCCCTTAGCCTTTGTATTTACTTTTTTGTTTTGTTTTGCTCTCTTTAATCTCCTTCTTGGCTTCTTCTGCTGCGCTGCTACTCCTAAAAATCTGCCCCAACATGGATGTAAGCTCTCTTTTCTTTCCATTTCTTGGCTTATTTCAAGATCCAAGAAAACTTTCTTCTTTCTTTTTCTTTATGTATTGAATTTCAACAAACATTTCTTGATTGTTCAAGAACCAAGAAAAAAAGAAGTTAGTGTATTTCTGTCACAACTATTTATGTCAATGGTTGTTTGTTATGCTTATGGTTTAGGAGTGGAAAAGAAGTGGACAAATTCCAGCATTTGGAGATTGGGAACATGCAAATGAGATGCCAATAACTCAGTATTTCGAGTCTGCAAGACAAGCAGGATTAATCCGATACAGTTCTTCCTCTGGTGAATGTGATCAGTACAATCGTGGCCGTGGTGGTGACTTATATGCTTCTGATGTCAAGAAACCTTCTCGTAACCTTGGTCCACCAAGAAAGGTTCATTCTTTCTCCCCATACCATTTCAAGATGTAATGTGAACGCCATTAGATCTAGTTTCATGTTTTTCACAAACCCACAATTCTTATTATCAAATTGGAAACATCAAATTCTCTTTGGATTGATGAAGTTGAAACTTTCCAAATTCACGATAATTATGCATATGAATGCTCACTGAATAAAAAACTGTTCACTGTAGAACTTCAGGGTGGCTGAGTTAAAATTTTTCATATTAGGTACTGTTTAATTCATCGGAATCTAAATAATTTAGTATACTACTTAAAAATAAATTAAATATTTTTAATAAAATTATGTTATTTTTAATATATAAAATTTTTAATTTTCTATTTAATAATTTATTTTATATATTTAATTTGAATAGTGTATATATCATTTATCAAATACTTATTAAATTAATGGAATAATATATTTGACTCAATTTCTATAAGAATGATAATTATATTTTCAATAGGTAGAAAAAAAAAACTATTCCAAGGGTAAAAAATGAGTGACATTTTAGAATATTATTTTAATGCTATTATATTTTTAGATGGACTAAATGTAATAGTATACTTTAATATTTTTCTTATATCAATACGGTATTAATGTCTTTCAGTTCATTTTTAATTTTTATACAAAAATTAAAAAAATTATTAATTAGACTGCATTTTAAAAAAAATGATTAAATTATTCCTTTTTACAGAAATATTTAAATTAAATATAGTAATTGTATTTGATAAAGATAAGGATAGAATTAAAAAAATAATTAAAATTTTTATTAATATTATAGAATGATAAATATGATAAAATTAAAAATTTTTCAAAAAATGATAATTTATATGCAACGAAAGGAATATATGAAAGGATTTAGTTGTAATTATGAATGGTGGGCTCAAAAAAACATACTAAGTGGTAATAATTTTAAGTGGAAAACTTGAAAATTTAGCATCATCATCGTATAGAAGGATGGAAGTAATGATGAAGATTTTGGTATGTTGTATGAATATGGGACAGACAAAGGTGAAAGATAGGAAAGTCCCACTGCCAGATGCGAAGGAACAGAAAAAACAAGGGAAAGTGTGTGACGTGACTGAACCGCCGCGCCAGAAGAAGAAACCCACGTCCATGTACAATATTGTGTCGCATGATCAAAACGACGAGAGCCAGGGAGTCTCGGTTGTTCATGTTAGGCCTGCAAAAGCTGTCGATGAAGATCTCTACAAAATCCCTCCTGAGCTTCTCCACGCTTCCAAGAGGGTCAGTCTATTTTTCTCAACTCTCTTGATCTTTCGTTATGGAAATATTAGGCTTGGGTCAATTTCCAAATTTTTTTTAAAAAAATTAGATCAAACCATTCTTTATATATTTTTGCTAGTCCATTTCTTTTAATAAAAGTGTTGCTTTCATTAATTGGAGTTAATGCATGTATTTAATATAAAATAATTATATTAAAAATTTATTTCGAGTTATTAATGAACTTTCGAGCCAAATTTAAGAGTGTTTTAGATTATTTATTAATTATATCGAGCTTAAATTTATGTTTACCATTGATTTATTAAATTAATGAGAGAATTTTTTTTTTGATAAGTTAATTTAAGTTAATCTCATTAATTTGAATAATTTTATAACTCTAATAAAAATTTCACTTTATTAATATAAAAAGGATATATATATTTTTTTTCTTTTTAAAGGAAAGAGATGATGGAGATAGACATTATGGCCACGTTAGGTGTATGGATTCACCTTTTCTAGTGGCCAAGTCCCCAAATTTCCAAATGTAGGTTGAAATGTTAGGTCTGAAGATAAAGGTCAACTAAGAATATTGATTTATTGCGCAATTGGGTCCACATCACTTTAACATTAGTCAATCTCCACTCATTCCAATCAATCAATGTGTATGTGGGAGTCGCTTTCTTGAATTTTTTCCTCTTTTTCGTCTTATTTAGGGTTTAGGCCTAAAATATGTCTGACTGAGGGATTTGGCCCAATTTATTCTCCCAACCATTTCTTTGGTCTCAATTACACTAGTTCATATTTTTTGTCGTTGAGAGAGTTTGGAATTGAACTTGACATTTTTCTCATGAATTTTTTTTTTTTTTTTTTTTTAATTGTAGAAGAAGAAGATGCCAGGGTTCTTTTCATGCCTTGTGCCTGCCTGTGCTACATGAATTAGAAATCCAAGATGATTTTGTGAAGGGACTGCTTATGTGAAGAAAATATTAACAGAGGTCTAAGCACATTTTTGCTGTTATTATTAGAATGTTTTTAATGACAATTAAACCAAGCCATGAATGAGAATAGATATGTTAATGTTGTTATTGAGGTTTCTTTGATACGTTCTCGTCTTGTTGATTAGTTTCTTCCAATAAGAATCCTAATGACGGGAAAGGATTAATTACCAAAACTCTTTCGCAAAACTCCATCATAAAAGAGGACCTACTAGCATGTTTTCATGAATCCCATCATTTTAAAAGGGTTATCAACTTCGCCTCAAAAAAAAAAAAAAAAAAAAAAAAAAAGAGGTATTAAGATAAAATAAGATACGATGTCAGCTACTACTGGGTGCCTTTCATTGTGGGTATACAGGAGTAATGTTAAATGGCTAGATTTTGAGATAGAATGTAATTAATACTCGTCTGACAGTCTAATAAATGATGTTTAAGCAAACAAAAAAAATTCTACCATCTTCACAAAGTTTGGGTGGCAGAAGAAGGTTTTTTGGTTCCATATTTCCCTCCAATTTCTACTACCATCTTCCTTCTCAAACTTCAGACAAGATTATTAAGGCTGCTCATTCCCAAAGCAAAAATAAACTTGCAAATGAGCTACTAGTTGTTGAAGGATTGTCACTTCCAGGTTCTTTCGAATATCAATGGCATGTTAAAGAGTAACATTAATTACTTTCTCTAAGCTTGGATTGGTTTATCAAAGCTTATGAACAGATAACACATGTTTATTTTGATTTGTTTATCAAAGCTAAAGAAAAATAATACAGGTTTGGCCATTATCAAAGGAATCATAATAGGTTTAGCCATTAAAGAAATCATAACAGGTGGTCATCAAAGAAATGCAAACACAAATCAGGTGGCATTTCATTTTATTTTTTGTGGAAGCAAACACACTAAGGGTAAAGCATCATTTAATTCAGATTCAAAGAATATGAATGATTTTATTAATGAAATGATCTTTTTAACTAATAGGGTGGTCTTTAATTGATGAAATGATCGTTGATTGTATGGAGGTTCAGAATTTAAATTTGCATTTCACTGATATATATATCAAACAAATTATTCTTCATGTAGTAAATTTTTAATACTCTATGTTATCTGTTACAATATTAAAAAAAAAAAAAGAGAATATGAGTATAAATTTGTTGATATTATCTTATATAAGTATAGCTGGACGATAAGGTGCATTTATCATCTGAATAACATTATATGTTTAAATCTCATCTCTTAATTAAAAAAATTACTACTGTTATTTTATAATGTCAGTTAATTATTTTATATGCTAGAAGGCAAATTTTGAACAATAAATTATATTATTGTCTTTATGTGTTATTTTGCGCACACAAATAAATTATCTTAACAACGTTACAAAGTGGACGTTATTTTATTTACCATATATTATGTTCTTATCAAGCTTTCATTATTACTTCATTACAAACAATAAATCAAGGTTTGGTTGGTAAGGGGGAAAAAAAAACAGGAAATTTTTTTCTAAATCCCCTTCATTTCATACTTCTGGATTTGATTATTGGAAATTTTTTGTTTGTTTGGTAAGGGAGGAAAAAAAAAATTCTAATTGTGCTGTTTGCCCAGTGAGAAAAAGCCAGAAAAGTCAGGATTCAATTTGCTTTTCAAACGCTTTTAATCTGGATTCTATTAAGACTCTCTTAATTTTATATTTAAAAATTATCCTTTTAAGAACATTGATTAATTTATTTTTAATTATTCTTCAAATATATTTTTGATAAAAATATATAATTTCTTATTTTTATTAAAAATTTAAACTCAAGTAGACATCTTAAAAAAATTAAAAGACAAAAATAATCATTTTTCTTAAATTTTTAGATGTTTAAGTAAATTTAACCTAAAATTATTAATAGTGTGCAAACCTCAGACGTCGAATAGTTTAAAATAAAAAAAAAAAAGAAGAAAATCAAGACTCTAAAATGTTAAGGTACAAAATACTTTTACATTTTCTTAAATAATAGACGTAAAGTTGGCATTCATAAACTTTCTCATTCACTTTATGGATTATTTAGACACTGAATCTGAAGCGATTGCCATAAATACCTCATAAAAAAGGAGGTTATATTTCATCAATGGTCCTCTTCTCATCCCTACCAAGAACACGCAGAGTCAGAACTTCATTCCATTCCAGTATAACCAGTCTCATCCCAACAGCAGAACAGCAGCTTTCCTTATATATATTTCAATCTTTATTCTTTTGATATGAGTTTTAAGGGTAAAATTTTGATTTTGAAAAAAATAATAATAATACTTTAAGATTTTATGAATAGCAATTTTTTCCTTACAAAAGTCATCATACTGAGAGAATTTATAATCACCTATAAACAAGAATATGTTCTAATTTTTATCTCAAAATCAGATTTTTTCAATAGCAATATCAAACTCATCCTTAGTATCATAGAAGGATATCGATCGCAGATGTAAGACAATTAGTATTTCTATGTAGGATTTGGACGTGTTCAGAACCTTTTCCATTCCTGAGGAGATAAAGTTATAGCCTGAGAAAGAAATTCACATCAGCAAAGGAGTTTATTGACCTGAAATGATTCATACTCGGTCAAACTATTAAGTAACCTCATCTAATCATACTACAGATGAAAATACAATAAGAAAGGTGTAAAGAGAGAGGGAGAAAAAAACGGAGCGGGGGGTGGGGGTAACAGTTAAGCAGTAATGTCAAATCTACAATGACACTGCTATAAAAAAACTCCTAAAAATAATCAGCTTACCATGGTAAGAAATTCTTTCATTTCATTGTCAAACTTCTCAGAAAAACCTTGATGGAAGTTGAAGCTCCAAAACCTTCAGATATTCCTCTAACAATAGTTGCCAACTTTTGTAATCTACAAATAACATGGTGAGATATAAGCAAAGTCAAAATGAGAAGCCACTTCTGCACGTAGCTAAGACCCTAAAAATTTGTAATAAATGATAAAATTCAGCTTCCTTCTCAAGACAGAATTTTGACCGGAAACCATTCTAATCAAAAGCAAACCTGAAAGTCATGCTGATTGGTTATGAACTGCTTTTGCATTCATTTAACCAATGAATTTACCATCAAAAGCATTGCATAGCAAGGATTTGTATTTTTCTTTAAATGCAAGAAGACACGAGTTAGACGGACCATTAATAGTTAATCAGCTATATCTACATTATCTGGCAAACACATAGCGCCATAAGGTAAATATTAAATAGTTTTACATTAATGTCTTTTCTACTCAAGTAAATAGTGTTACACATTTGATATTAAGGTAACTATCAACTGAACTAAAAGATAATCCCTTTGTCTTGATATTGAGAAAAGACATCGCTAGCAACGACTGTTAAATGTTAATGTTGGTTCAAACATGATAAGAGGGAAACAAATAAAGTCCAACAAACCACAAATAAAAGAAACAGTCAAGGATACAAAAGGAGGATACAGATGTATATAAAACTGCTGAAGCCTGATGACTTCCTACAGCAAAGTTGTTTGAAGAAACTGCGTTAAGAGCAAGACTACACAGCAGAAATAAAATATTTCGTAAACTATGAAGAATAAACAGATTGACTTACCCAATCATTAAACCACTTAGAATTCCTCAATGTCATCATGGAATTCTTAATGACCACCTTTGCAGAGTTGCTGCTATTTTATTCAAGAACTTCTTCTGGTTTTACATACTCTTTGCCAGCATAGACATAATCTTGATGTGTGTCATGAGAATCTGCCGGGTCATTTCTATCCTCAAATGTATTTTGCGCCAGAAACTTTAAACTATCCTTACCATATGAGTTTCTTTGATGTTTGTCCCTAGTATCCAATTTTTCATCATCTTTTTCCACACTGGAATTATTAGCATAATCTATCAAAGAATCAGATGACTTGTAATTTTGATAGCTGGACTTGCGAGATCTCTTCTTGTAATGCTTGGCATGGGTCAGTTCCATATCATCTTGTTCTCTTTTGCTGCTACTTCATTCATGCGATAGGTCACAAATTCTATGCCTTTCTAGACTTCTAGAATGATAATCTCTACCATGTCTTTCTCGAATAGTACTTCTCTGATATTCTACATGTTCTTGGCGTCTATGATGGCCGTGCTCCTTTCGTTCATATTCTTGAGCTGAAGCATCCTTAGAGATTGTAGTTCTGCTGTTATGATCAGGCTGTGATCGTTTTTGGTAATAATTTGCAGCATCTCTTATTGCTTCAGGCGACTTGCTATTTCTTTTTCTTAATCCATCAACATCCACAGTAATGTCAGAGATTATGGTTGGTTTAGGATGCATCCCTTCTTCTGCAGCTCCGTTCTCAAAGCAACCAATCCCTCCAGCTTGCTTGATTTCCTCCATGTAATTCATCTATAATATCCTGCATCACCTATTGAAAAAAATCGAACAAATAAAAATAAGCAGGAAAGCTTATGGCCTTTCGATATGGCAGCCATGAATATTACACACAAGAAAGATTATTGTTAAATTTGGGCTCTCCTATTTTGGTTCTCAACAAAAAAGAAAAGCCATACTACCAAATATCAAGAAAGCCACTAGAAATCAGAATATTCAGAAATCAATGCATCTAATCACATGATTCACATTGCTTATTCTTATAACAACTCTCAAATTCAGTTTGCCTCAAGAAAGATACATATGATTAAAAACAGGGAACCCAACCAGAGCCCAGAGGCACAAGAAGAAATGGAAATAATAACAGCATAACAAAATTGTTTTGGAAACATGAATCCCTGCTCATATTCATAGAAACTGCTATACATAATGATAAATTTTGATACTAAATGCATAGAAAAACATAGAAAGCTAAATGCTGAAATTTCTAAGAAAGTATGACAATGAATTGTTAAATAATGATCAACTTTGAATTTATTCTGCTTCTTTATACATGCAAAACAAGAATAACAATGAGAGAAAGAAGCAGTTAGTTAGCTAGGTTCCTTCACAAACTGATGATCAGATATACAGTCATAAATTTCTTACAAAATCCCAAACATGTTTTTATCAGTCAATAAATCCAGGGTTTAATAAGCTAATTATATATCAGGACTTAATAACATTAGAAACAAAACTATAAAACAATGGTCAAAATTGCACTAGTTCAACATGAAAAACATCTTCCTACCTGCAAAGTTGTCCTTTTCACCTTCTTCCCACGATATGACATTCTTTGCCTTTTGTAATCCCTTTCAGCCAATAATTCCTCTCTTGTCTTAGTCTTGCTTGTTTCCTTGTGCAGATACAAAAGGTTCTTGAAATCACAAAAATAGCAAAATAACAAGGAAGCATTTCCAAAGAAATATTTGAGATAAAATGATCGCAAAATAACACCAAAGTTGTCATTTGCTGATGAAATAACTTCAGACAAACTCCTAATAACATGCTAGATGGAAAAAGTTATCATGATTGGTTCAAATATCTCAAATCTCAATACAAGCTATTTATGCAAAATCTTCACAGCAAAAGCTGCAACCCAGAAACTTTAGCATATCCAAACAAATCACTACAACTCTACAGTTGAATACACTTGTTTGTTTTCTTAATTTTGAAACATGCGCAGCAACAGGTAATAAACCAAATTAGACACGGATCAGGTGTTGAACATCACTAAGCTCAAGCCACTACACATTTATTTTAAAAAAATCAGATTTTTTTTAACTGTAACATTCACTTATGTCAGCATATTTGCACCGTCAATAACATAAAGCATAATTGCTTAATTGCCATTAAGCTCACCACAAATTTTGTTCTGTTCTGAAATTCTTTAACAATTGGCATTTCAAAATTTGATGTCAATTACATCATTCATGGATAAGCGCATAAGTACACAATTACAAAAATAAATAACAGAAGACCAATAACCCATGTTCTTCCCCTGTTGTACCTGGTTAGTAGATTGCTTTAAAGGCAGACCATCATGTTCGATAATAGCTCTGTAGTTGGAACGTTTTTTACGCTCCTCATCTGCTCGTTTTGATATATAATCATGCTCAGTTATGCTGCAAATGACAATAAGCTCAATCATACTTACAGAATCTTTGTGCATGTTCAACGTGAGACACATGACAGACTGTCAAACTACTAAAAATTATTTCACAGAAAATTGGAAAGTGCATAACAAGTTAGTTGGAATACTACAACAAGATAACTGCTCAAATATGGTGCGTAACCTGCAATTACTGATAAACCAGAAAATTTTCCAAAGTGAAGGCAACAAAATATTGAAAACTTTAGAACATCATTCAGCTCAAAAGTTCCACATGTTATGAATAAACAAAGTAGCTAAACTGAATCAGTAACACAGACATTCACATCACACCTCTCAGGCAATCAAATATTGACTGGCACTGCTGTTCTTCCCCTAAAAATTCACCAAAAAGGGTTACAAGAAAAATATACTTCGACGACCAACCAGAAATAGAGTAAGCCAGTAGAGTTATAGTCCATTTATTTTCACATTTTGCATGTACTTTCAGCATCTGAGTTGCTTATCTAATTCCTTTTACGTACATTCAGACTTCCAAAGAAATTCCACACTGGATAGTGAAAACAACTGGATACAGTATCTCAATTCCCAAATTAAACTGAAGAGGGAAAAAAGATTCTGTTGCCTAATATTTTTTTTCCTTTCCAAACAAAACTTTTATTAATTAAAGAAGACATACATAGTCCAGATTAAAAATTATGGAGCATAGACCAGCACAAAATAATCAGAGATGACTCCGTTTATTATTCTCCAATTGACAATTTAACTGAATGATAAATATTGCTTGTCAGACTTCCAGTCTACCCTATCTCTGCTTAGATGCTACATCAAGGGGGACCCTCTCCACTTATATTGCACAGCAGAACGTACAAGGCAAGAGGG
>CATIWR010050945.1:0-30132 GCA_949677035.1 Omphalea diandra | reverse complement strand
TCAGGCTGCCATATAAGGAAAATATGTATAAACACTAGGTATACTTGCATGGATCATGCCATAACTGCATACCAAGCATTCATAATCATTTTGATATACTTATAACCATGTATATATCAAATATTAGAATCTCAATACTTTGAAGAAGCCCTACCATAAAGATGGGTCACATCAAAAGGTGAGGAAAAACCATAATTGGATTCAATGGTTGTATGTGATAATTGTATGATATGATTATGTTCTATTACATGTATATATGATTGAATTGTTACATGTTACATAAAAATATAAGTCAAGTGAGAATGATTTAATTGTTACATGTTACATGAAAATATAAGTCAAGTGAGAATGATTGAATTGTTACATGTTACATGGGAATAATATGATTATGTTTTATTACATGGTCATTATAGATGTTGCAGCTACTCGGCACACTGGTGCCGACTCAAGGTCCATTCGGCATAGCTCCTTTCTGTCCCGATCACTATGCCTAGTTGGCACATTCATCACGACTTAGCCAGTTTGTCACTACTGGTAACAGATCAACTTCTTCCTTCTTTGCTCATTTTGCTTTGTTCTTTATTCTAAACCCCTGTAACGCACTAGTATGCAAATTTTAAGCTTGAAAAGGCCTAAAAAACATGAAACTTACATAAGAATTATCAAAAGAGAACTAGGCTTAAAATCATGGACAATATTGATAAAAAAACATACTAAAAACAAAAGAAACATAGACATAAAATCCCTAGAATACTATATTAATTTGCACCACATCACCTTCTTTCATGAAGAAGTCAAAAAAATGACCATGTTGATATCTTATTTCTAAGTTTTCACCTTTTCCATGATGACCTAATCCTCTTTGGTAGTCTTAGTAAGAATTTTTAAAAACTTTGACACACCTGTAGAGTCTTTCCTTAATACCTATCTTAGAAGAAAATTCATACTCTTCATGAAGCCCATCACTTTTGAATCAACCCTTTTATCTGTAAGTCTATTAACTTGGAAACCTCTAAGGTGTGGAGCAACTATGCTAAATGTTTACATAATCTCCCCAACATCTGCATAGATGGTGATAATCTCCCCCTTATAAGGAATCTTAACTTTCTGGTGCACGATGGATGACACACCTCTCAATGGATGATACCATGGCCTCCTAATAATAAGGAGAGGGTAATTGGAATGTTTAAACTATAAACTCCACCATGGCTTCCACAAACCTACTATTCACCATGGTTTTGAACATGCCTATAATAGGCCTTCTAATATCATCATATGCTAATCTAATACTATCCAATGGTTTTAAATCCTTATAAACCACCCCAAATTTGTGCAATAATTTTAATGGGTAATCATAGACCCATCATCAATCATTACGTATGAAGTCCATTTCCCCTTCACCTTATCTCTAATGAGCAAAGCGAATTATGGTCCCATCCTTCAAGCAATAGATCCTAATAAAAAAACATAATCTTCCTCTTGTTAGTGACTAAGGCCACCATATCTTTTAGTTTAGCCTCCTTAGATATGATTAGGCTTGACAAGGCTTCAATCATTTCCCTCTTATGCTCCTGAGAGGTAATAAGCAATTCTCACACACTAAGTTTACATGACATCTTTTTTAATGACCATAGAATAGGATTCTCCTCATTTTCCTTTACCACATGCCTGTTTATCTCTTTCTCTACTCTAGATTCTTTAGGGGGTCTCCTTATCTAGATAATACTTCCCACTTTTAGTTACATGATTCACCTGAGCCTCACCTTCATATTATTGCTCTCTTTCCATAACTTGATCATCTTTCCCCTTTTTATTTTCCTCATTTGAACTTTTTCATAAATAATAGGGGTTACTTCTTCAAAAGTGGCCATTACAAAATCCTTAGGAATCCAAAATCAATAATACAATTCTAAGTTTAGGTGCAATACACTACTAGAATTGGGAAGTAGATTTACTCATATGCTAGGTCTCTAAAGGTTGGGTGGCACAATGTTCTTATTGTTGATGAGGTCTTGAATTTCATGTCTCAACCTATAATAATTATTTGTATTATACCCTACTCTTTAGTGAAAGGCACAATCGTTATTACCATTATATCCCTTAAGGAAGGGATTGGGTGATGGTATCAGTGCTAATGGTTCTAACACCCCTTTATTTTGCAACCTTTAGATTGCCTTGCACAAAGGCATGTCAAAATTGTCTTGGGTTCTCATACTATTTACATCAACATTCTTACTCTCTTCTCTCTAAGCTTAAGATGGTGCACACTTATTCTCCCATTATACTACCTATTCGATTTAGTAACTCTTCAGCCTGTAAGCTAGATTTTTTAAGATCATCAAAATTACATATCAACATGCCTTTAATTTAGGAGCTTATACCAAGCAGAGCTCCTCTAACAATCATTCTAACTAGCTTCCTTTCAATAGATCTGGTCCTTGGCTTGAAGGATATCTTCATCCACTTTCTTATGTAAATTTTAAATCCTTCTCTCGATTTTTGTTTTAATGATTGTAGATCATGTAAAGTAACATCTAGATCCAAATTACAGGTATAATGCTTCTCAAAAGTCTCTATTAATTCCTTTTAATCCTTCTTAATCATCATTGACTAGTTAAAGTACTAGGTTTTTATAGACCCCTCCAAATATAACTCAAAGAGTTCCAACATAATATCTATTGGTACCTTAGATGCCTTTATAACCAAGACATATGAAAGAATATGATTCTTTGCATTCGGGGTTGCTATGAATTTAGGAAGTTTTGGCATTCAAAAATTAGCCAGAAGCTTCTCATGCTTATGGGCAAGCAATTCCTCAATATCAGTTCCTCTTTTTAGACCCTTAGTGCCTATAGTCTTTTGGATCTTCTCCAACTATTTAGCGAAGTCATGTAATTGAGTACTTTTTCTGTAACAATTCTATCCTTATTCATTAGCATTCTCATGTGAACATATTCCTTGCGTAACTGATTTGCAATCCCATGTGAACATATGCATTGGATAAATGATCATTTAGATATGTGAATCGAATAAACACGATGATGAAACTTTCACCATCACATTTGGGACACTTGAACATATATGTAATGTTTGTATAATTGCATGAAAAATTATCTTATGTTGTATGCATGATACAACATCATAAATAATGGTGTTTTAGAGCTTATTTAAAAGTATAAGGAGCATATATGGATTATGAGATGGATGAAGGTGATGAAAGAGTGAAGAATAGGGATTAAAAGAGAAATATTGAACTTCCAACCAATGGTAGTGAGATACCATGGTTTTGTCTTATTAGGATAGGCATGATAATTAAAATTTTCAACTTTTAGGATCATATTAGAGTGGCAAAATGTGAGGGAGTGGAGGAAACCATAAGATTTTTTAGGTTGGAGGAAACCCTAAGATTTTCTAGTTTTGGCAAAAGAGGTAAGTGATTTTATCTTTTTCCCATATGAAATTCCTCCCTCATAACATGTTAAATATGCATGATTAGGAAGAATTATGGAGTAATTTGAGGTAGAGCTCATGCACGGAGGTTGAAGCTCAAAAGAAACAAGAGTTGATTGTGTTGGTTTTATTGTTAGAGTAGATTTTGTACCCATGATTTCATAACCCTAGAAGAGGAATTATGGAAAGTGTAAAATATGAAATTGTAGCTTTATGCCATATATAAATGCTTGTAAAGCAGTTTTGCTTAATTTGGTGTGTGTGAGGAGATACGACTACTTCATTAGGGTTGGTTCACAACCAATTGAAATCTCTTCTATCTGACTATTTTCATGTATTTGAATTGCCTTACGTGCTAATTTGGAGAAAGTTCTACACATTAAATTTGTATGGTTATATCCCCTATAAATACTTGTAAAGTAGTTTTTCTTAATTTGTTGTGTGGAAAGAGATATACCTCTTTAATTATGACTAACACTAAGCCTGATGTAATCTCATCAGTCTTTTAATTCTATTTCTAAGAATTTTATGCCCATGGAATCAAAATTTGATGATGTTTCAAACTTGAAAGTTGTATATTTATGTCTATCCTACATTATTATAAAACATTTTGCCAAATTTATCATGGTTGATGAGATATTGCCCCTTCATCATGATTGATTGTCAACATATTGAAAACCTGTTCACCTTGAGATTGGCCATTTATTTTGGTGACTTTATAGAATGAATTAATAATTAGTAAAACTTGAAAACTATTCCTTTTTATGTTGTGTAACTTTTGGTAAATCAATTTTGTAATTAGATTTGTACAATTTGAGATATACCCAAGATTGTATGACTTACTCAGATTGAGATGACATTGAAACAGGGAAAATTTCAAACTTCACCACATTTTCTATGTCTTATATTGACGTAAAATTTGACTATGTTTTATCATTACCATGTTTAGTTTATTTTGAAAAATAAAAATCAAGTCATTTGGATAAGTAGAGTAAAAGTTTTTATAGCTAGACTATAGCAAGGTCAGGCTGCCATATAAGAAAAATATGCATAAACATTAGGTTCACTTGCATAAAACATGCCCATAGTTGCATATCAAGCATTCAAAATCATTTTGAAATACTTACAACTAAGTATGTATTGAATATTAAGATCTCAACACATTAAGAAGCCTATGAGAGAGGTCCAAACATACCATAAAGGTTGGTTGCATCAAAAAGTGAGTAAAAGCCATAATTAGATTCTAATGTGTATATGTGATGATTTTATATTATGGTTGTGTTCTCTTATATGTATATGTGACTAGCTTGTCAAACACTTGCAAATCACTTGGATAAGGGACCAATATGTCTTATTGGCACATGTTATTGATCAAATGATTCACTTATTATATGCTAGCTAGCAAAATCAAATGTCACTTGAATTACATGAATTCTCGGGAGCAATGTTTGCCTTGCAAGGTCACGACAAAAATCAATCTATTGCATTTGAACTTACAGAGTCAATTTTTATACTTATAATGTATCCTGATGATATTTGATTATTGTTTGTGCCATACGAATCAGATTTTTTTTTTTTATTTATTGATTCGCAACTCACCAAATCACAATTATGTTTTTCAGATACTGAAGCATAGGATTTGAATACTATGAAGCATAGAGTTTTGCATATAGACACATGGAGCATAGGTCATTGGCTAAATTCCAACTCTCTCTCTTTGTGTCATGTACGTATATCTAGATAGGAACCAATTTATGGTCACTAGCCTTGAACATTAGTTAACATATATGTATATTAAATACATATTGGATTATGTATGTACGATGAATTAACCTTTATGCATGTATAATTTTGGACATGAATGATATGATTTGTATATAAAAATGGTCATTACACTTTTCACCATGTATCAGCTTATTAGGAGCTACAACAACAATTCCTACTTCTTTAGCCAATTTGCTTTCATGAAACTCCTTCATTACAAACAAATCGTCATCACTCACCATAGGTGGATGTGTCCCATAGAGGCCTTCCCTTTATCAGTCCTACTAGCAAATGCATCATTCTTCTTCAAAATTTCATTGAGGTGCTTATTAACTTTGTTAACAATTTTCTCCTTCATTGTATGATAAAGGTTCACTCATATCCTTTTTATGACCTTGAGTGGCATCGTCGAATCCATTAATAACTCAAGCCTTTGGATCAGGCTAGGCATCTTACTCTTCTTAACTAGTTGATTGCCTCTCCTTTTTTATAAAGGTTTGGATGGAGCTATGATAGCTATAAAATAAAGGTTATTAATATGATGCATGGACAAATAATAAATGCATACGCACACACAAGCACACACATATGTACACATGTGCACGTGTGTACACATACACACACACATACACACACTCTATTAGCAAAAAATCCTTCCAACCTTATTACTCCCACACATAAGCTCGAGAGGCTCTTTCTTAGGTATGGTCTCATTCTTCTATCAACATGGGACAGAGAATATACGTGGTCGCCTAAAACCAAATAGGGTTAAAGTCACAAAAAAAGATATATACATTAAAACTAAAAGGGGCAACAAAAAAGAAAGTCATATGTAAAGAAAAAGCTATTTACATTGCTAAAGAAAATACACAAGTAAGTAAAACCCATTTATAATAGAGAAGGCAAGGGATATATATAAGTATTTTCATAGAAGTTATATGGAGAGAAATATTTACATTACAAATAAAGTGTATACTTTAGGGATATTTACATCAAAAAGGAGTGGGATAACATTATAATTACATAAAGGAAGACTACTCATGTTCTTTAGGAACTTCAACCCTTCCTTTAGAAAAGAATGAAAAGAAGAGAGTGCCCTATTCCAAGGTACTATTAGCTCCTACACATGCCTAGCAGTTAAGATGGTTGTTGTATTTCGTGGCTCTTATAAGCTTAGGGGTGATTATCATAAACACTTATTTGATATACTCGAAAATACTTGGCATATGAGTGATGCACCTTCCTCACTATCTCTTAATGGAGTATAAGTCTCCAACTTACAAAATCCATTAGTTTATCTAAAGGCAGACCTAGTGCATGCGATGAAGTATGAAAGCTATATAATAGATTTTACCAGTAATAAAAATAATATGGTAAAAGTGAACTAAAGATTAAATGCAAAATTAATTCAAGTCCCCAGTGAAGTCACTATTATGTGTGCCATCGATTTTCGGGGTTATGCTCAAATTAATGAAATCTTGCTTGTGACTCTTACTTTTATTCAATCAATCGAGGATCAAGAAAATGGGGTCATACATTGTTATTAATCCTTAATAATGACACGTGTGCTAGATTAATAGGAGATCTTTTAGGCCTCTCTCAAGATAGAAGCCCTTTCTCTAAAGTTATGGCAAAAAAGGGACTGAGATGAGATGAGATGATATATTGGTATTATCCCTAATTGGAATTTGGACTCACAACTCGACTTTGGCCAAAACTAGAATATGGACAAGGACAAATTTTAAGCCTATGTAAGTCATTTAAAAGGCCTAATCAAGCATATCATAATCATTAAAACATTATAGACATGTTCCTAGTGCATATCAATCAAACATATCTTCATCAAAACATTACACATATTCACTAAGGGGATGTGGATATAACCATTTGAAAATAAGGGAGGTCATGCATAATTGGAAAATATAGACAAGCATAATCATGATCATAATACACTTGCCTATCCACCTATGTATAAAGAACAAACAAGTTAGTATACTTATTAAGAAAAAGAACATTATGAGGAAATAACTCAAAAGAAACTCAAATGCACCCTAATGTTAGTCTTACTAAATGTCCTCTAAGTCTAGGGTACCTACTCATGTTTTTAAGTACAAAATCATGTCATTCACAATCTTAACATCACATGAACATAGAATGATAGCAGTGACATATAAAGTAGAAACATATGGACATAGAAAATGGAACATAATATGAACAGGATATGCAAATGAATTTAGAGGATGGTAGAGGCATTAGGCTTAGTCATCAAATCATCATATAAGGGTCTTATGATCATTCCATGCTCACCTAAAGTTTCTCAAAAAGAGCTAGAGTATCCTTATGGATACCACTAACCATTTCAAAGGTTAGGATATCACTATGAATAAAGGAAGAGCTTATATAAAGCCAAAAATGTGCATCATGCATTGAATATGGAATAATACAAGATTAAGGATCCTAAAGTACTAGACTTTCTCCCGTAATTTAATCAATCAATCACCTCAAGAAAAAAAAGGAAAGGGTGAATAAGCTAAATAGCTAGCCACTCTTCTATAATGGTGGTTAAGGCATGTGAGACATTCCTTGCCATAAAATCATAGACGAGTAAGGCTTATAAGGTCATTGGGATTATAAATCCCTTTCTTAATCATTGCCTAAACATTACTAAAAGAAAATATGCCATACAAAGAAAAGAAGAAGCCATGAAAAATAATATGTTAACAATACTAAAAATCAAGCAAATGAAGCATTCCCTTTTGGTCATAGCACTATTTATTGATGGAATATGGGTCGTGAGTCTTAAGACCTACCCATGTTCTACCATTAAAACTCCTAAGATGTCCCAAGAAACCTTAAAAAAGGGAAAAAATAGATAAAGAAAAAGGTGAAGAAAAACTATCTCCATAATCAAAATTGGATGTATAGATTAACTGGTAGTTTTTACAGCCTATTTAGAGGTCTATACAAACCATAAATTGGTTTGTACATAAGCCCTTTTTTATTAGGTTTTTGTAAATGAAAAGAAGAATAAGGGGTGTTGGCCTAGGGCACTAAGAAAGGGGGTTGAATTGGTGGGTTGTTTTAAAATTAAGAGGAAGATTTATGTGTTTAGGAAGTGAAGAAGAAGATGAGAAGAATCAACATAAAGGTTTATAGTGGTTCGAGTATTAACAAACCCTGTGTCCACTCTTTAATTCTACATAATTAGGTATTTCACTCAACTAAGTTGGTGTTTCCAAACTCACACCAAACTTATACAACTTATGTTTTATGGCTCATATAAAACCCTTACAACTTGTGTTTTCTAGACTCACATAAAAAACCTCTCACAAGTGTTTTTAGGCACACACTTAAACCTCTTACAAGAGTTTTAGAATCTAGGCTAACTCTTAACCTACTTACAATGGTGTTTATTGCTCACACCAAACAATTAACCACACTTAAATAGGAGTAAAAGAATGAGTGGCAAATTTGCAAGAGTTTGGTTACAATTAATTCAATTCTCTTGCATTTACATTTGTTTGGTGGAGTATTTATAGCCCATATCCACCAAAGAGACATTACTCTAAAATTATCCCTAAATCTTTAAGTTTTGTTAGACAGATTTTGTATTAAATGCTTATCAAGTAGAAGTCGTGGTCGTTACTAATAGTTCATGGTCACAAATTTTCAATTTGCACTGAGGGGCTGAAAATAGCAGCAGAGAACCCTATTTTGCGTCTAACGGCTATTCCACGTGTCACTCATCCATTGGTTGTCCAAGAAAAATAATCATTGTGTTATACCTACTACTTAAAAGTCTCGGTCATGAGTTATCTTTGCCTTAGGGTCAACTAAGATCGCAAATTCCTTTATTTGATGAGGAAATTACAACTTTTTGAGTCGCAGTCACGACCAATAATTTGCCCTCGCATTTTTTAATATTCAATCATTACCTTGGACACTTGATGTGTTGTGGTTAGTTGTGGTTTTGGTTTCCTCCTTTATGACTATGAAATTCGAGGTTAAAACATAAGACACGATAGCCACTGCAAATTCCTTTGTAACTCAAGCTAATTTCCTTTGGTTAAGTCGCAGCTATGAATTCATCTGTGAATTTCTCTAGCCTAGCTCCTTCTATCCTTATAGCTTATTCGCAGTCACTATTTAGGGAATACAAGCCGCGAATTTGGATGGCCTTCATATGGTTAGATATTTTGATTTCCTTCCAACTTTCGATTGAAAAACTATCTTATAAACTACAAAACAACACTTAATGAAAACATTAGAACTAATCAATCACTATTATCAAGATCAAAAGAGGTTCATGACTTAGGTTTAACTAGCCTAGTCCAACAATCTCCTCCTTTTTTATTTTGACAACTTAGATTGATCTCATGGAAATTCAAATGCATGAGTTGTAAAGTTGGGATGGTCACTGATGAAATGATCAATGAATACTTAAAGAAATTCTAGTCAATGATAAAAGAAATTCTAAGTACTCTAAGTTTTTTGAAAAAAATGCTCCCCCTCAACTTATGCTTTTCTGCTTTATTTATTTTCTATCCATATAATGCACTTATACCACCATCTCCCTTTGGTAAGGTCGAAAAGAAGGTAAATATGGATGAGTAGATGAAATGCATAAAGGTGGGCCAAAGTGATCATAAGGAGCAAATAATAACACTGAATCATAAGAATTAAAATCACATATAGCAAATTTTAATCACATAGCATATGAGACAAAGAATTACAAATCAAGCATTTTTATTTATTTTTAAATTATGGGATTAATAGTGTTTACATCAAGAAATTAAAAAACAAAGTAGAAAAATAGAAATTCTAAAGATGATCTAGAAGATAAGAGAATTGTCATCATCTCCAAAATCATCTTGATCCTCATTGTCTCCTCCTCCCTCTTCATCACCTTCCTCAACTTCTTGATCATCCTCCCTCTCTGGTGTGTCCTCCCAATCTTCAAAATCTAGAAGATGGCAGGGGGAAGCACCTACTTTCTCTTGCAAATCCACTAGGTCACTAGGTTGGTGGGAAAGAAGGATAAATATTCTCTCGAGCATCCTCAGTACCTTGTCCAATTTTCAGTTGATGGTGGCAAGAGAGACTTTGGACTTAGGTTTTGGTTGAAGAGGTGAGACTAGTTGTGCTCCTTCTTTAATGACAAGCCTTTTTATTTTAAAGGCTTAGGTTGCTTCCATCTTTTTTGATATAAAATCATCTAAAGTATAAACATAAGAATCAGGATGAATGATTTTTGCATTCATAAGATAGGTGAGGTCCATAAAGTTTTAAGAGGGAAGAAGCTTCTTAATAAGAAATTTTTCATTTTCCTCATTAAGAGCACTAATATATCTGTAGATGACAATTACATGAGATAGGAAAAGAAACTGACTTTTAGGTTTGGTGCTCATGTGAATCAGTTGATCCACAAGATATCGACCAGTTTGTATGAGCTTGTTTTTGATAAGGTAGAAAAGGAAAGCAAGATCCTTTTGGGACACTTTTTCATTACCATCCCCTCTTGCATTAACAGAGTAGGTGATGATACGATTAAGTAGCCAAAAAGGTAGGGTTCATATGTATGTAGCTAAGGAGGTCTCGAGGTCATGTTTGGTCTTGATGGAAATCTCAGACCAAAACTCAGAATAAATAACATTAAGAGCGAAAATGATGAATGGAATGTAATTTCTGACTTGAAGGTTGAAAAAATTGGATAATTGTTCAAAGGTGATGAAATAAGGATCTCCAAAAGCACAAAATACTAACCTATATTAGTTGACATGAGATTTGAATCTCCGACTTAGAGTCACGGTACACATGAACTCTCTCACGATTTCCACATATTTGGGCTCGTCATGGAATGTGAATTTGTTCCATCCCAAGTTAGATAAAAATACGTGAATTTCATCTTTGATTCCCAGTGACTGAAGGAGAAAAGTCGAAGGAATTTTGTTTGGAAGGATGATTTTGGACGCATTTGCCTCATAGCGATCCTTATCTTCTTTTAGAATCCCTTTCTTTTATAGTAGAGCTAGGGGTCCAAAAGGTTGTGGTACTGCTTTTCCCTTCTCTGCTCTTAAAATTTTCTTGGGGGCCATTTGAGAATTGAAGGAAGATTGAAGATTTGAGAGTAAGAAGATGATGGATAGAGATAATTTGGCAAGAGTGATACAAATCACTGTTTAGGGGGGCGAGGGGTTATATAGGCTAAGAAAGGGTGTAAAAATAGTTACAAATGGTTAGAAAAGAAATAAATGAAGAAGTGCAATGGTTGGCAATCAAATCTCTTAAATGTGTGGCAATTGCCTAAATTCGCAATTGCGATCTAAAAACCGCGATCGTTAATTTTGAAAAATATGAGTAATGGACATAAAATCCTCGAGAAATGGCAAGTTCAATAGTCAAAAGTTTTGAAATTTGAATATATTTACGGTGGAGAATGAATTTCGCAACTGCGAATTGATGGTTGTCAGATGAAGAGATGAGTACTTGTAATTCACGATCATGAATCATTGAATATCAATCGCAAATTACAAGGTAAAGGATAACTACAAAATTTTAAGACTTGACATCTAACACTGTGATCCATTTTGATATTTTGATGTTTAATTCATGCAAGTTGGCATTGAAAAGCACAATTGCACATGAAATTAAGACATCTAAAAGAATAAACATCATACACATCATAGTGCAATCATTCAATCATGGAATAATGCAACATGTTAAATGATCTAAAATTTTCACTTTAGGGAGCTTCCATCAAGCATTTTCAATTTTTTCTTAATCAAGTTCATCCTTTCTTCATTTAGAGGTTTAGCGAAAATGTCCGCAAGTTGATGATTTGTGTCTATAAACTCTAACAAAACATTACCATTTTGGATATGATCTCCAAGAAAGTGATGTCTAATGTTAATATGTTTACTTCTAGAATGTTAGATGAGATTTTTTGAAAGATTAATTGCACTTGTGTTGTCACATTTGATAGGGGAATGTGATCAACAACTTTCTCATAATCCTTTAATTGTTGTTTCACTTAAAGAACTTGGGTGCAACAACAAACCACAACTACATACTCAACTTCAGCGGTGGATAAGGCAATATAAACTTGCTTCTTGCTAAACCAAGACACTAGACATTCTTCTATAAATTGGCAAGTTACAGAAGTGTTTTTTCTATCTAAAAGACTATTAGAATAGTCCATATCCGAGTAACCTATGAGACTAAATGAAGAATCTCTAGGATACCACATATAATAGCCATATTCGTTTTACAAAACTCATATCATTCATGTTCAAAATACATATGCATAAAGGTTTTATCCATCCTACATACACAATCCAACATGTATTTGATGTGCATATATGTATATGACACAAGGAGAGAGAGAGTTGGGATTCAGCCGACGACCTGTGGTCTATATGTCTCAATGTAAAACTCAAACACCAAAGTGTCCAATTCTTATTCTTTAGTATCTGAAAAAAATTTGTGATTTGATGAGTCTCGACTCAATGAATAAAAACAATAATCAAATTCTCATGGCATAATCCATAATCCATAATCAAATATCATCAAGATACATTGCAAGTATAACAATTGACTAGGCAAGTGCAAATACAATAGCTTTGTTTTTGTCGTGACCGTACAAGGCAAACATTGCTCCCGAGATATTCATGGGATTCATGTAACATATGATTTGGGACCTATTAGTCCATCTTCCTATAATTCATTTGACATATGATTTGGGACTTATTGGTCCATCTTCCTATAATTCATTTGACATATGATTTGGGACCTATTGGTCCATCTTCCATGTGATTTGCAAGTGTTTGACAAGTCGGTCACAATGCCCTTTTAGTTCCATGTGCAAGTGTTTATTCACAAATGATATGCCAAGTAATTGTTAAGAGCATTTGATTCTTACTTGGCCTATATTCCCATGTAACATGTAACAATTCAATCATATGTACATGTAATAGAGCATAATCATATCATTCCCATGTAACATGTAACAATTCAATCATTCTCACTTGACTTATATTTTCATGTAACATATAACAATTCAATCATATATACATGTAATAGAATATAATCATATCATACAATTATCGCATACACCCATTGAATCCAAGTATGGTTTTTACTCACCTTTTGATGTTACCTGCCTTTACGGCAGGTTTGGTTCTCTCTTTAGGGCTTCCTCAAAGTTTTGAGATCCTAGAATCTGATACATACATGGTTATAAGTATGTTAAAATGATTATGAATGCTTGGTATGTAGTTATGGTATGATCCATGCAAGTGGACCTAGTGTTTATGCATGTATTCCTAATAGGGTAACATGAGCTTGCTACACTCTCACAACAATAACTCTAGATATACTTATTCAAATGACTTGATTCTTTTTTTCTAACTAACTAGACATATAATGAGACAACATATTCAAATTTTAGGTGAATATCAGACACACACAAAATGTGGTGAATTTTTAAATGTTACCCTGTTATAGTGTCCTCTTAGTCTAAGTAAGTCTTACTCTCTTAGGTGTATCTCAAATTGTACAAATCCAATTGAAATAATAATCTACCATCAGTTACAAAACATATAAAGGAACATTTTTCACATTTTACTCATTGTCTAATTCAGTTTATAAGGTCACCGAAACAAAGGACCAATCTCAAGGTGAGTAGGTTTGTAACATATTAACAACCAGTCATGAAGAAGGAACAATATCTCAACAACCATACTGGATTTGGCATGAAAATATTTCAAAGGAATGTATATCAGACATAAATATACAACTTTAAAGTTTGTACCATCATTAAATTCTGAATCTATAGCCATCAAATACTTGGAAAATAGATTCAAACGAAAGGTGGGTTTCACCTCGGTATAGAGTTAGTCCCAATCAATGAGCCCTAACTCTTTCCACACAGCAAATGATTCAAAAATGGTTTACAGGTGTTTAGAGAGGACATACAACTATAAATTTAATGTTTTACACATTGTCAAAATCAAAACATAAAGAAATCAAAATATAAGAAAACAGAAGACTGAGATCATCTCAGTTTGGATTTGACTTAGTCCTACTGAAAGAGTCATATCTCCTCACATACACAAAATCAAGTAAAACTATTTTATACACATTTGTATGAGACATAAGCTACAACTTTAATATTTTGCACTTTCCCTAATTCCTCTTTTAGGGTTATGAAATCATGGGTGCAAAATTCTGCTCTAACAGTAAAATCAATAGAATTAGCTCTTGTTCTCTTGGTTTATAACTTCCATCCAAGAGCTCTACTTCAATTACTCCATAATTCTCACTAACCATGCATGATTAACATGTCATGAGAGGTTAATTTTAGTTAAGAAGAACTTAAATTAACTTACCTACTGTCCTAGAATTAGAAAACCTTAGGCAGCTCACTCTTCTCCCTCTTTTCTTCTTCTTCCTCTTCTTCTTCTTCTTCTTCTTCTTCTTTAGCTCTCTCTCACTCTCTTTCTATAATACCTCCCAACTTAGCCCTCAATTCTGCCCTAATTAGCAAATATAAACTTATTATAATAATATAAAATCATGGTGCTTCATTTCCATTAATTGGAATGTCATTTTTCCTCTTTTAGTCCCTCTTATTTACTCCTTAACCACCTTCATCCATCTCTTAATCCCTAAATGCTCCTTATACTTTTAATTAAGATCTAAAACACCATTATTTATGATACTATAACATGCACACAACATAAAACAATTTTTCATGCAACTATACAAACACTACATATATGTTCAAGTGTCCCAAATATAACGGTGCAAGTGTCATTGTCATGCTTCTACAAATTGGATGACTAAATGATCATGTATCCAATGCATATATTCATATGGGATTTCATATCATTTATACAATGAATATGTTCATATGATAATGTCAATGAAGGAGGATAGGGATGTTACATTTCTTCCCCTCTTATAAAGACTTTCGTCCTCGAAATTCAATACCTGTAAACAAATGTGGATTTTATCGTTTCATGTTCTCTTTGGTTTCCCATGTAGCCTCTTCTTGTGAGTGGTTTCTCCATAACACCTTAACCAAAGGGATGTCTCGATTTTGTAACTATTTTGTCTTATAACTAATGATTTTCACTAGTTCTTCAATGTAACTTACACCATTTGCAATTATTATCGTTGGATCCCTAAGTATATGTGTAGGATCATACTGATACTTCTTAAGCATACTCACATGGAATACATCATGAATCTGAGCCATCTCTGGTGGTAGTGCTAGCCTATAAGCCAATGGGTCGATTCTTTCTAAGATCTCATATGGTCCTATGTATCGAGGACTCAGTTTCCCCTTCTTGCCGAATCGAATTATGCCTTTCCATGGTGAAACTCGAAGGAACACTTTATCTCCCACCTCATAGTCCATTTCTCTTCTATGTTGATCTGCATAACTCTTTTGCCTATCTTGTGCTGCTTTAAGTTTACACTTGATTACCTTCACCTTGTTTATAGTATCTTGCACTAATTTTGGCCCTTCTAAAACACGCATCCCTTCTTTATCCCAATAGATTGGACTTCGACATTTTCTTCCATATAATGTTTCATATGGTGCCATCTGTATACTGCTATGATAATGGTTATTATAAGCAAATTCAATCAAGGCAATATATTCATCCCATGCACTTTTGAACTCTATCATACAAGCTCAAAGCATGTCTTCAAGTGTCTGAATTATCCTTTCTGATTGTCCATCTGTCTGAGGATGAAAAGCAGTACTAAAACTCAACTTGGTGCCCAAAGCCTGTTGCAAACTAATCCAAAATTGAGATGTAAATCTTGGATCTCTATCTGATACAATGGACACTGGAACGCCATGTAATTTGACAATTTCATCCACATATTTCTTGGCTAAGTGTTTAAGTGAACTACCCCACCGAATAGGCAAAAAACAAGCAGACTTAATTAGTCTATCAATGATCACCCATAGAGCATCATTCTTCTTCAAAGTCCTCGATAACCCATCTACAAAGTCCATGGTTATTCTTTCCCATTTCCATACCGGAATCATTAATGGTTTCAATTTTTCAGCCGGTGCTTGATGTTCCGTTTTGATCTGCTGACAAGTCAGACATGTTGAAACATAGGTTGCTACATTTTTTTTTCATTTTAAGCCACCAAAAATGAGATTGCAGGGTATTATACATCTTCGTCATACCTGGATGCATGGCATATGGAGCATTATGTGCTTCTTCTATGATTTCTCTTTGCAAGTTGTCAACATTAGGTACACAAATATGAGAACCCAACATCAAGGTATCATTTCGAATATCAAAATCACTATGTCTCCCCTGTTTTAACATTTCAATGATTCTATGTAACTTTGGATCCTTACCCTGTGCTTCTTTAATTCGATCATGCAACATTGGTCTCACTTGAAAAGTAGCAATAAATACTCCATTCTTTTGTATGTTTAGCTCCATGTTCATAGCTCGTAATTGAACTAAATAAGACATTGGAAATACTTGTAAATTAGCTACACCACTTCTTGATTTCCTGCTCAAAGCATCAACAACCACATTTGCCTTCCCTGGGTGATACTCAATGGTACAATCGTAATCCTTTAGCAGTTCTAACTACCGCCTCTGTCTCATATTCAGTTCTTTTTGGCTCATCAAATACTTCAAGCTCTTATGATCTGTAAATATCGGGAAAGTTTCTCCATACAAATAGTGTCCCCATATTTTCAAAGCAAACACAATGATAACAAGTTCTAAGTCATGTATTGGATAAGATAATTCATAAGGTTTTAGTTGTCTAGATGCATATGCAATTACCTTACCATGTTGCATTAAAACACATCCCAAACCTTGATGAAAGGCATCACTGTACACTACAAATCCTCCATTACCAGTAGGAATGGCTAATACTGAAGTAGATGTCAATCTATCTTTTAATTCATCAAAACTCTCCTGACAAGCTTTAGACCACTGAAATGGTACATTTTTTCGAAGTAATTTAGTCAAAGGAGTAACTATCAGTGAAAATCCCTTAACAAATCGACAATAATACTCAACTAGTCCTAGGAAACTTTGGATTTCTGCAACATTCTTTGGGGTTTCCCATTTTACTATTGCTTTATTTTTTTTTTTGGATCCACCTCTATGCCATTTTCAGAAACTATATGTCCTAAAAATACCATATGGTCAATCCAGAACTCACACTTGTTTAATTTAGCAAATAGCCATTTTTCTCTCAAAATTTGCTACTTAATCCTTAAATATTGTTCATGCTCCTCTTCGCTCCTTGAATACACCAATATGTCATCAATGAACATAATTACAAATTTGTCTAAGTAAGGCTGGAACACTTTGTTCATAAGAGCCATAAATACAGCTGGTGCATTAGTCAAACCAAATGACATCACCAAAAATTCATAATGCCCATACCTGGTTTGAAAAGCTGTCTTCGGTACATTTGAGTTTGCAATTTTGAGCTAATAATATCCTGATTTGAGGTCAATTTTAGAAAACACTCGTGCTCCTTGTAACTAGTCAAACAGATCATCTATTCTTGGTAAAGGATACTTATTCTTCACAGTGACCCGATTTAACTGCCTGTAATCAATACACAGCCTCATTGTCCCATGTTTCTTTTTAACAAACAATACTGGAGCACACCATGGTGATACACTAGGTTTGATAAACCCTTTTCAAGTAATTCCTACATTTGGGTCTTTAATTCTCTTAACTCAGTTGGAGCCATCCTATAAGGTGGTATGGATATCGGTGCAGTTCCTGGGATTAACTCAATGGTGAATTCTATCTCTTTATCAGGTGGCAAACCAAGTAAGTCAGCTGCAAACACATCTAGAAACTCATTCACCATGAAAATATTCTTAAGTAATTCATTTGTTAACCTTGTGTCTACCACATGTGCTAAATAAGCCTCACAACCACTTTTAATCATGCGAAAAGCCTTGATAGCAGAAACTAAACATGCAGGTACAATTTGCCTTTCCCCTTGAAACATAACCCTTGTATGATTTAAAGATTCCAGAACAACTTCCTTAGTAAAACAATTCACTATTGCATGATATTTGGACAACCAGTCCATACCCAGTATCACATCAAATTCACGTAGTGGCAATAGTACTAGATCAGCATTTAACTCCACGTCATCAATATAAAGTGCACAATCACGACATACCTTATCCACAATCATCACCTCTCTCAAAGGAGTACTAACACATAGATCAAAGCCTAAAGGTTAATGCTTACTACATAATTGTGATGCCATGTTCAATGAAATGAATGAATGTGTGGAGCCAAAATCAATTAATGTATCGACTTCTAAATCATGGAGAAAAAGTTTACCAGTGATTACCTCTGGAGCAATAATAACTTCTTGCCTAGTCATGGTAAATACTCTAGCCTGTGTTGGGGGTCTTGAACTCTGACCTTCTGATCTGCTCATACCTTGGCCAATTATGGTTGTTCTACCTTTGCCTCTACCTCTACCAAATGATACTCTAACTCCACTTGCCTTTGAAACTTTAACTATGGGCTCTGATGTGGTTCTGCCTTTGCCTCTGCCTCTCTCTGACATTCTATATTTTTCAGGACAATCTCTAAGCATATGTTCAAGAGACCCATAAAAGTAGCAACCCCCCCCCCTCTCAGTCAATTATCTACATTCACCCATATGTTGCTTGCCACAATGTACATATGAGGGTCATTGTTGCATAGCTGGACCTTAACCTCTGCCCACATAAGATGAAAGTCCTAATCCTCTACCTCTATAGTTAGAGTAATCACCCTTAGCACTGGACTGTGATGGCATATAATACCCACATTTGCCTTTCTTTTTGCTAAAATCCCCTATAAACTCAGTAGTCCCTCTTTTTACTTATTGCTCCATCCTTTCTTTTTCTAATCTTTCCATCCTGATTGTAGTAGCTTTTAGTTTAGTATAACTTTCAAGATCTGCAGTTGTGATCTTACTTCTAATTTCATATCTTAGTCCCTTCTCAAATTTTTGACATCTGTCTTTATCAGTAGCTACCATGAAGGACGCATAATGAGATAATTGATTGAATTTTACCTTATATTCAGCTATAGTCATATGCTCCTGCTTTAGGTTCAAAAACTCTCTTCTTTTATCATCTTTATATACTTCTGGCATGTAATTATTATTGAACTCACGAAGAAATTCATCCCATGTAAGCATGGAGGTTGGGCATCATTCCCTGGAATAGTTTCCCACCAATCATATGCATCTCCCTGTAATAGCGATACTGCATAATCAAACTTTTCTTCTGGTGTGCATTTCATCAAGTTCAAAACTCTTTGTGTTCTTTTTAGCCATGTCTCTACCATTGATGGATCTGTGGTACCACTGAAGTCAACTGCACCCTGTTTTCTTAATTTATCATACCTTCTCTCTCTTTGAATTTGTGTGCCCTGCATTGTTGGTTCACCAATTCTATGTTGTGGTTGACTATGAGATATGTGTTGTGCATAAGAATGTGTAGGAGATCTAACTCTATCGGTAGGTTGATCTCTTAATGATGGACACGATGCTTCTATGGAATGCAAATCGGTTAACTCCTCTCTCCTTGGTGAGCCATGGGTACTACCATGACTACCTTCTGCAAATGCCCTATAGACATATAATACTATGTCATATGATAATACAAAATAGTGTAAATGTCATGTCATGTTCATATATATGTCCCTATGGAACCTATCCCTGCTCTAATACCAATAACTGTAACAGCCATATTCGTTTTACAAAACTCATATCATTCATGTCCAAAATACATATGCATAAAAGTTGTATCCATCCTACACACACAATCCAACATGTATTTGATGTACATATATGTATATGACACAAGGAGAGAGAGAGTAGATTCAGCCGACGACCTGTAGTCCATATATCTCAATGTAAAATTCAAAGCACCAAAGTGTCCAATTCCTATTCTTCGATATTTGAAAAAATTTGCGATTTGGTGAGTCGCAACTCAGTGAATAAAAACAGTAATCAAATTCTCATGGCATAATCCATAATCAAATATCATCAAGATACATTGTAAGTATAACAATTGACTATGCAAGTGCAGATGCAATAGCTTTTTTTTTGTCGTGACCATGCAAGGCAAACATTGCTCCTGGGATATTCATGTGATTCATTTAACATATGATTTGGGACCTATTGGTCCATCTTCCTGTAATTCATTTGACATATGATTTGGGACCTATTGGTCCATCTTCCATGTAATTTGCAAGTGTTTGACAAGTCGGTCACAATGCCCTTTTAGTTCCATGTGCAAATGCTTATTCACAAATGATATGCCAAGTAATTGTTAAGAGCATTTGATTCTCACTTGGCCTATATTCCCATGTAACATGTAACAATTCAATCATATATACATGTAATATAACAATCATATATACATGTAATATAACAAAATCATATTATTCCCATGTAACATGTAACAAGTCAATCATTCTCACTTGACTTATATTTTCATGTAACATGTAACAATTCAATTATATATATATGTAATAGAACATAATCATATCATACAATTATCACATACACCCATTGAATCCAATTAAGGTTTTTACTCAACTTTTTGGCTCTCTCTCTAGGGCTTCCTCAAAGTTTTGAGATCCTAGAATTTGATATATACATGGTTATAAATACGTCAAAATGATTATGAATGCTTGGTATGCAGTTATGGTATGATCCATGCAAGTGGACCTAGTGTTTATGCACATATTCCTAATAAGGTAACCTGAGCTCACTACACTCTCATAGTAATAACTCTAGATATACTGATTCAAATGACTTGATTTTTTTTTCTAACAAACTAAACACATAATGAGACAACATATTCAAATTTCAGGTCAATATCAGACACACACAAAATGTGGTGAATTTTTAAATGTTGCCCTATTGTAGTGTCCTCTCAGTCTGAGTAGGTCTTACTTTCTTGGGTGTATCTCAAATTGTACAAATCCAATTGCAATAATAATCTACCATTAGTTACAACACATATAAAGGAACATTTTTCATGTTTTTACTCATTGTCTAATTCAGTCTATAAGGTCACCAAAACAAAGGACCAATCTTAGGGTGAGTAGGTTATAAATCTTAGGGTGAGTAGGTTTATAACATGTTGACAACTAGTCATGAAGAAGGAACAATATCTCAACAACCATGCTAGATTTGGCATGAAAAACATTTCAAAGGAATGTATATCAGACATAAATACATAACTTTAAAGTTTGGACCATCATCAAATTTTGAATCTATAGCCATCAAATACTTGGAAAACAGATTCAAAAGAAAGGTAGGTTTCACCCTGGTATAGAGTCAGTCCCAATCAATGAGCCCTAACTCTTTCCACACAACAAATCAATCAAAAATGATTTACAGGTGTTTAGAGAGGACATAACCCTATAAATTTCATGTTTTACACTTTGTAAAAATCAACATAAAGCCATCAAAATATAAGAAAACAGAAGACTGAGATAATCTCGGTTTGGATTTGACCTAGTTCTACTGAAAGAGTCATATCTCCTCACATACACAAAATCAAGCAAACCTGTTTCATACACATTTATATGAGACATAAAGCTAGAACTTTAATATTTTGCACTTTCCCTAATTTCTCTTTTAGGGTTATGAAATAGTGGGTGTAAAAATTCTACTCCAACAGCAAAATCAACAGAATCAACTCTTGTTCTCTTAGTTTATAACTTCCATCCAAGAGCTCTACTTTAATTACTTCATAATTCTCACTAACCATGCATGATTAACATGTCATGAGAGGTTAATTTCAGTTGAGAAAAAGATAAATTAACTTACCTACTGTCCCAGAATTAGAAAACCTTAGGCAGCTCACTCTTCTCCCTCTTTTCTTCTTCTTCTTCTTCTTCTTCTTCTTCTTCTTTAGCTCTCTCTCACTCTCTTTTTGCAATACCTCCTGACTTACCCTCAATTCTTGTCTAATAAGTAGATATAAACTTATTATAACAATATAAAATCATGGTGTTTCATTTCCATTGCTTGGAAGGTCACTTTTCCTCTTTTAGTCCCTCTTGTTCACTCCTTAACCACCTTCCCTAAATTCTCTTTATACTTTTAATTAAGCTCTAAAACACCATTATTTATGATACTATAACATGCACACAACATAAAAGAATTTTCCATGCAACTATACAAACACTAAATATATGTTCAAGTGTCCCAAATATAACGGTGCAAGTGTCATTGTCATGCTTCTACAAATCACATGACTAAATGATCATTTATCCAATGCATATGTTCATATGGGATTTCACATCATTTATGTAATGAATATGTTCATGTGATAATGCCAATGAAGGTGGATATGGATGTTACACCATAACCCTAAATGCAATATGCCATGGAAATATTTGAAAATTCTTTTGACAACATTCAAATGTGATTCTTTGGGACAAGATTGAAATCTAGCACACATGCATATACTAAACATTATATCAGGTCTAAAAGTAGTAAGATAAAGTAAAGAATCGATCATACCTCAATATCTTTTCTCATTAATAGTCTTACCTGATTCATCATTGTCCAATTTGATGATAACACTAATTGGTGCTTTTGCTACTTTGCATCCATCCATGCCAAATTTCTTGAGAATGTCCTTTGTGTATTTGGCTTGGTTGATGAAGATCCCTTCTTTGGTTAGCTTGATTTATAGACTAAGAAAAAACTTGAGCTCTCTCATCATGCTCATCTCGAATTCCCTAGTCATACACTTAGCAAACTCCTCACATAGTGATTCATTAGTACCACCAAAAATGATATCATTAACATAAATTTATACTATAAGTGTATCATGAGTATGCCTTTTTACAAACAATCAACCTTCCCCTTTTCAAAATCATTTTTCAAAAGAAAATAACTAAGCCTTTAATAAAAGCTCTTGGAGCTTGTTTTAAACCATTTAAGGCTCTATTGAATTTAAAAACATAGTTTGGAAAAATATGAGATTCAAAACCAGGAGGTTGTTCAATGTACACGTCCTCCTCAATGACACCATTTAGAAAAGCGCTATTGACATCCATTTGAAAAAGTTTAAAGCTCATATGACATGCATAAGGCAAAAGAATCCTAATGGCCTCTAACTTTACTATGGGGGCATAGGTTTAATCATAGTTTATGCCTTCCTTTTGGTTATAACCTTTTGCAACTAATCTAGCCTTATTGCCTAGTGATGAATCCTTGCTCATCTAACTTGTTCCTAAACACCCATTTGCAACCTACAATTGGGTGTTACTTAGGCCTAGGAACAAGTTCCCACACATTATTTCTCTCAAATTGGTTGAGCTCCTCTTGCATAGCAATCACCCAACTCTCATCATCACGAGCCTCATCAATAGATTTTAGCTCAAATCGAGAAATAAAGGCAAGATTATGATCTTAAATGTTAAGTTGAGATCTAGTACTTATAGCCTTTGAAGTATCACCAATGATTAAATATTTGGGGTGATGCTTGGAGAATCTCCAATCCTTAGGTAGATCTTAACTTGGTAATGCTTCTTGTTGATGTTATGGTTCTTTATCTACTTTTGATGATTTGTCCTCATCATTATCCTTGTCTACCTTTTTTGTAGTATGCTCTAATTCTAATTTCTCAAAGTCACCTACAAGATTATCAACAAAAGAATATTTCCTAAGATCAAACTTACTAGATTAATCAAATACAACATGCATAGACTCTTCAACAACCATTGAACTCTTATTAAAGACCCTATAGGCCTCGCTAGTGGTGGAATAATTTAAGAATATGCCCTCATTAGTTTTTAAGTCAAATTTCCCAAGATTATCCTTGGTATTCAATAAACAACACTTGCATCTAGATACTCTTCGGTATGATATCTTAGTCTTTCTACCATTTCATACCTCACAAGAAGTTTTATTGAGAATGGGTCTTTCAAAAACTTGATTTGCAATATAACATGAAGTATTGATAGCTTCAGCCTAAAAGCAATTTGGCAAAGAATACCCATTGAGTATAGTTCTAGTCATCTCTACTAGTGTTTTATTTTTCCTCTCTACAACACCATTTTGTTGTAGTGATCTATGAGTTTAAAAGTTGTGAAAAATCTCATTCTCTTAGCAATAAGATTCAAAAGACTCATTTTGAAATTCTTTTCCATGGTCACTTCTTATGGAAGAAATGAAATAACTCTTTTCATTTTGAATTCTTTTTGCAAAACTTTTGAAGCATCAAGAGTATCATACTTATGAGTTAGAAAGGACACCCAAGTGAACCTAGAGTAATCATTAACTAGGAATAGTGCATAATATTTTCCACCTAAGCTAGCACTTCTAGTAGGTCCTATTAAGTCCATATGAATTAATTTAAGAGGTCTAGATGTACTTACAATATTCTTTGCTTTGAAGGAAGATTGATGTTGCTTCCCCATTTGACACGGAGCACAAGTCTTGTCTCTTGAAAATGTTAGCTTTGGAAGACCTTCCACTAGCAGTCCTTTTGATAAGTTTTGTAAGAGCTCCATGATAAAATGTTTAAGCCTTCTATGCCATAGCCAAGCTTCATTATTAAGAGACACAAGACATTTAAAAGATTGATTAACCAAATTGTTTAAATCAATTAGATAGGTATTGCATTTCCTTTCTCCCTTGAAAACTACCTTTTTATCCACTAAAGTGATAACTCAACATTCTCTAGGGTCAAAGGTGACTTTATTACCTTTATCACATAGTTGACATACACAAAGCAAATTATGTTGCAACCCATCAATAAGCAAAACATTATTAATTAAAGAACAACCATTCTTACTAATTGTCCTAATGCCAATTACCTTACCCTTGGCCTTGTTACCAAATGTGACATTGCAACCTTCTTTTTCCTTTAGGGCCATGAATAGCTTCTTATTACTTGTCATGTGCTTTAGGCATCCACTATCCACATGTCAATCATTTGCTTCATTGGTGGCTCCCAAACACCAACACGACATAAATAAATCATCTTTGCTTTGGTATATAAGTATACTTAGGTCCTAGGGGGTTAGGTTTTAAATGATCCTCTAACTTAAGGTGAGCCTTCCTAACATAGCAATAAACATTTATATGTCCATGTTTCATCCAATAGTGACATTATAGTTTAGACCTATGTGTCTTTCTCCTATTCATTGCCTTGGTATAAGTGGGAGGTTTTCTCATACCTACATGTTGTGTGTGAGTATGAACATGTATGAATGGGTGTTGGTGCAACTTTTCTATGTGTGTTTGAATGAGCATACCTTTTCTTATACTTGTATACATGATTGGCCTTTTTAGCAATAGGCTCAGGGCCTTGTTGCACCTTTCCCTTGCCCTTTAATAATGAGTGTTTAGTGCCTTAGGCACTCTTCTTACCAATAACCTTAATACTTGAAGTTTGATGTGTTGAGGCCTTGATGAAAGTTATGAGTGAGGGAGTAGAAGAAGTATTGGCTCCATTAAAGGCTAGACCATGCTTAATCAAGGGTGGTCTCTGTGATATAATGAGTGTATCCAAAGCTTCCTTACCCTTGTGGAACTTAGAAATAGAGTTTCTAAGCTTAATGACTTCTCCTTTCAAAGAGTCATTTTCTTTTCTCAATGAAACTAGAGATGAAGATGATTTGGAAAGGCTTTCCATAAATTTTTTAAGTTCTTCATTTGAAGCCCTCAATTCACTTATAAGACTAGTTAGGGATTTAAATTCATCCTCTAATTTAGTGTACTTCTTCTTGTAAGTTTTCATTTATGACTTATATTTGTCACATTTTATGATGAGAGCTTCTAGAAGCTCATCATCTACATCATTTAGTTCATTAAAATCTAAAAAAGAGTGAGGTGAAGAGCTTACCTCATTAGATGAATCCTCTTAAGCCATGAAGCAAAGGTTTGCAACTTCTCCCTCTTCATCTTCTTCACTTGAGCTATCATCCTAAGTGGCTTTGAAGCTTTTTCTTTTTTCTTTGTCCCCTTTCTTCTTTTTCTTTAATTTGGGCCAATCATATGATGTAGTCTTGGTTGCCAAATTCATAGCAAGTGACATCATTTGATATCTCTTTGGGAGTAGAAGTTTCGTTCTTAAATTTTCTTCTCTCTTTCCTTCTTCTAATCAACTCATTAGTTCTTCTAAAGAGCATTGCTAGTTCCTCTTCCTCCTTGTCATTATATTCTTCACTTGAAGTTACTTTTACTTCCTTCTCCTTGGATGTGGACTTGAGTGCTAAAGTCTTCCATTCTTGTTTTTGAGATTTTTCTCCTTAACTGTTCATTTTTTTTTCATTTCTTCATCTTTCTTTAAGGCCAACTCATGAGTCAAGAGTTTGCCTATCAAGACATCCATTGGCACCTTTCTTATTTTTGGGTCAGACTGTTGGATGCTACACACTATAGCACCAAATTTCTTAAAAAGTAAAGATTTCAGAATTTTAGAATTTACCTTATGATTGGTAAGGACTTTTTTGAACTTCTTTATGTTAGTGACGATTGTTAGGAGTCTGTTTGTCATGTATGTGATGTTTTCTTCCATTTTCATCATGAACAACTCCCACTCCGTATGTACATCTCAAGTCAGCTAGATTTTACCAAGGTGGTGCCCTCATGATAGTTCTCCAATGCCTTCCAAGTACCTTGAGTAGTTCGGCAATGTTGAACCCTTCCAATTTCTTCTCTTGAGAGAAAGCTTAGAAGGATTTCCATGGCTCTTTTATTTATGCCATTGGATCTTTTGTGCTTCAACCCACTCCTCTCTAGGGAGTAGCTCCTCACTTTCATCCACTACTTTGGTGGGTGGCTTCCACTCCTTAGTAATAATATCCTATAGATTTACCACATCCGTATCTAGATAGATTTCTATCTTATACTTCCAATGAATATAGTTTGCTCCATTAAAATATGGCTTAAGATGAGTGTGAATTCCTTCTTGTGCCATGATCTTTATTCACACAATTAAGCATTTTAGTGAGACTTTATGCTGATACCACTTGTTGGCCTAGGGCACCAAAAAGGGTGGGTAGAATTAGTGGGTTGTTTTAAAATTAAGAAGAAGATTTATGTGTTTAGGAAGTGAAGAAAAAGATAAGAAAAAATAACACAAATGTTTATAATGGTTCGGGTGTTAACAAACCCTACGTACACTCCCCAATTCTATACAATTAGGTACTTCACTAAACTTAGTGTTTCTAAGCTCAAACTAAACTTAGACAACTTATGTTTTATGGCTCACACAAAACCCTTACAACTTATGTTTTCTAGGCTCACATAAAAAACCTCTCATAAGTGTTTTTAGACTTACACTTCGACCTCTTACAAAAGTTTTAGAATCTAGGCTAACTCTCAATCTACTTACAATGGTGTTTATTGCTCACACCAAACAATCAACCCCACTTAAAGAAGAGTAAAAGAATGAGTAGCAAATTGGCAAGAGTTTGGTTATAATTAATTCAATTATCTTGCATTTTCATATGTTTGGTGGAGTATTTATAGCCCACATCCACCAAAGAGACGTTACTATAAAACTATCTCTAAATCTTCAAGTTGTGCTAGGTAGATTTGCATTAAATGCTTGTTAAGCGAAAGTCGTGGTCACTACTAGCAGTTCGTGATCGCGAATTTTCAATTTACACTGAGGATTCGAAAATAGCTACAGAGAACCACATTCTGTGTCTAACGGCTAGTCCACATGTCACTCATCCATTAGTTGTTTAAGAAAAATAGTCGTTATGTTCTACTTGCTACTTAAAAGTCGCGGTCACGAGTTGTCTTTGCCTTAGGGGCGACTAAGACCGCAAACTCCTCTATTTGATGAGGAAATTACAACTTCTTGAGTCGTAATTACGACCAGTAATTCGCCCTCGCAATTTTTGATATTCAACAGTTACCTTAGACACTTGGTGTGTTGTGGCTGTGCTTTGGTTTCCTCCTTTATCACTATGAAATTTGCAATCGTGACACATAATGCGATAATCACTGTCGATTCCTCTATGACTCATGCTTATTTCATTCGGCTAAGTCGTGGCTATGAATTTGCCCATAAAGTTCTCTGGCCTAACTCCTTCCATCCTTATAGCTTATTTGTGGTCGTTATTTAGGGAATGCAGGCCACAAATTTGGATGGCCTTTACAAGGTTGGAGATTTTGATTTCCATCCAACTTCTAATTGAAAAATTATCTTATAAACTGCAGAACAAGACTTAATGAAAGCATTAGAATTGATCAATCACTATTGTCAAGATCAAAAGAGGTTCATGACTTAGGTTTAATCAACCTGGTCTAACAAGGGGAAAGAAAAAGTGGGAAAAGAATTGCCTTGGATACTCTTTAGAGCTTCTTTTACCATTAACGATACTTTGGTTTAATTAATCCTAAAAAAATGTGAAGGAAAGTATGTAAGATTGAGTATAATGCTTAGGTTCTACCTTGAATCCTTAGTGAAATGGTTTTTGTGTTTGGATTTCTATGCTTTAAGTGAGTTGAGTGGCAATTTCAACAAAGTAACACTAGGGCTTAAGAGTCTTTCTCCCTCTTCAAATGGGAGAGTATCTATAGAGGAGAATGGATGCACCTAAGCTCGGATAACTCTAGTTACCTCCAATACTCATTCTTAAATAAACAAGAGTTAGGAATCTTTTAAATAAAGGTTTTAGTATTGTCTATACAACCAATATGTTGGTGGTCAAACCAATTTATTGGTTGTAGAGACATGGGGCACTGGAGAGTGCATTGCTCCAAAACCTTCTTTCTACTAGGGTTCAAGGCTTGGTTGTATAGCTGAGTATGATGGTTGTGCAACCATTTAATGGCTATTTAGTGGCTCTTTGGGTCGGATTTTTCGTTATGAGCATAGTTTGGGCTTGATTCAAGGATTTTCAAGGCTTATTCCTTCCTCTTGCTAGCTTTCCTTTACACTTTAGTGAACTAATTTCATTAGTTTTCATCATTGGGCTTGCATCCTATTGCCTAAATTCCAATGCTTACAAATATATAAATTAATTTGAATTACATTAATTATATTAAATATAAATATAATATTTTACTTAAATAAATTAATATTAAATTTACTTAAATCAAATAATAACTCATCTGTAATTAATTATTTCTCATAACATAAAACATATCTTATAAATAATTTGATTTCTGAAAATTAATAAAAACCTTCTCATATAAATAATCTAACTTTTTTCATAATTAATTATTTCATGAGATAAATTATTTATCCTGAATTAATTTAATCTCTCAAGATTAATAAAATCTTTTCACATAGATAACTTAGTTTTAAATACGTGAAATTAAAGTAATTCACATATTGTCCTTAATTAAATCAATTTAATCACTATCTTAAATAAACTTAAATAATTAATATCTTTAACCTCATTTAATTAAATTTCTTAAATATTTACTTAACATAATTTATTCACAAAATATAATTAATATTAAAGTCATATATTCTTATTAAATTAAATTAATTTCCACAAATTTCTTAAATCTCAATTAAACTAAAACTTAAATAAATTAATTTTATATCTTTAAAACCATAAATCATTAAATATAATTTAATTACATTAAATCACCTTAAAGATATTAAATATCATCACATACTGATTTAAATTTAATTTCTTAGATATAAAATATTAGTTAAATATAACTCATTCAACTTAATTGATAATAAATAATATAACTTCAAATAATAATCTCATGAAAATAAAACTATTTCTCTTTAATATATATATATATATATATATATATATATATATATATATATATATATATATATATATATATATATTTTGAGAAAATAGGTTGAGGGGCAAAAAATATATTTTTGACCCCCAAATAAATAGGGGGGGCTAAATAACTAAAAGAGCAGCA
>CATIWR010050937.1:0-44546 GCA_949677035.1 Omphalea diandra | reverse complement strand
GTTCTTCTTCATCAACCCCTATTGAACTTATAATGGTTATTTCTAATGCCTATTTTTAATCATCCAATGCCAGTTGGCTTTGACAATAATGCCTATTGGAGTAAGAATAATGATCTAGAAAGCTTGAACTTTGTGCTCTATTTTTTAAACTTTGCACAGTTGTTTTCCACACCTATTGGAAACTCCTTTAATGTTTGTTAAGAAGGGCCAACGTCTGTTCTAAGTTTTATAAGTTTTAGCTCAAGCTTGGACACTTATCCAACATCAATTGTGAATATGCAATGCCTGTTGCTAAAATAGATCAAAGCCAATTGCGAAACTATAGTGCCTACGGAGAGGTCCAACATAGCTCAACCTAGAGCACTTCTCTAATACCTGTTGTAAAGGGATAATGCCTATTGCAAGGTCTAGAAGACTTTGGCAAAAAAGCAACATCCAATCAATGTCCATTGTTCATCCTTCAATTTTCGTGGAATGGTCCAATGCCCGTTAGGAGATGTTCAACATCTGTTGAACTTGCAAAATGCCCATTGAACTTGTTCTGGCCATTTAACATTTGTCGGGTCTTGGGGTCATATGTTCTGCAAACATTCTCCTCCTAGCATTCATAATAATCTCTCATTTTAATGCTCATCAAGTCTATTCAAATCATCTAAAAACACTAAAGCAAAAATGTTAAAATTGCTCTTGGTTTTGTTATCATTCAAAGTAGAGAAGTGAGTCTAATGCTTTGGGGTCACATGTTCTCCAAACATTCTTCCCTTAGCATTTACAACATTACCTTGCTAATTTATCTTTTAATGAGATTATAAGATTACTAATTTGTTTGAAGCAAGGGTGTTCTAAGCTACATAAAAAAGGAAAAGTTCATATTGTTATGATTACAAGGATCTATATACAACATAAGTATGGTGTCGTAGTTATTTTTGTTATTACTTACATTTCTCTTTATCTTAATATATGTCAAGATTTAAGGATGAATCTTCTTAAAGAGAGGGGGTATGATGTGAACCAAAATGGGGGCAAGCTTAAAGCTATAAAGAGTGAAGGAAGCTATCAAAGAAATCTCATTCAAAAGGAGGAAGACATTACAAAAAGCTTCAAATTTAGCCATAATTGAACTGCAATGACCATTTTCATTTACAAAACTCATAGCATTCATGTCTAAAATACATATGCATAAAGGTGTTATCCATTATACATGCACAATCAAACATGTATTTAATGTACATATATGTTAATTAATGTCAAGGCTAGTGACTATAAACTAGTTCCTATCTAGATGTATGTACATAACACAAGGAGAGTGAGAGAGTTGGAATTCAGTAGACGACCTATGGTCCATGTATCTCGATGCAAAATTCTAAGCACCAAAATGTCAAATCTTATGATTCAGTATCTAAAAAAATTTGCGATTTGGTGAGTCACGACTCAATAAATAAAAACAATAGCTAAATTTTTATGGCACAACCAACATAAGCATATCATTAGGATATATTACAAGTATAACAATTGACTATGCAAGTGCAAGTGCAATAGATTTATTTTTATGTTGTGACCTTGCAATGCAAACACTACTCCCGGGAATTCATGAGATTCAAGTGACATTTGAGTTTGTTAGCTAGCATATAACAAGTGAACCATTTGATCCATAACATGTGCCAATGGGACATATTAGTCCATCTTCCACATGATTTGCAAGTGTTTGACAAGATGGTCACAATATCCTTTTAGTTCCATATGCAAGTGTTCATAACAATAATATACCAAGTAATCATTGAGACCATATATTTCTCACTTGACTTATATTCATATGTAAAAGGTAACAATTCAATCACATATACATGTAATAGGACATAATCACATCATAAAATTATCACACATATACACATTAGAATCTAATTATCATTTTTACTCACCTTTTGATATAACTAACCTTTACGGTAGGTTTGGTTCTCTCTCTAAGGCTTTCTCAAAGTGTTGAGATCCTAAAATTTGATACATACATAGTTATAAGTATTCCAAAATGATTATGAATGCTTAGTATGCAACTTTGGCATGATCCATGCAAGTGGACCTAGTGTTTATGCATATTTTCCTTATGTGGCAGCCTAAGCTTACTACACTCTCAAAGCAATAACTTTAGGTATACTTATCCAAATGACTTTATTCTTTTTTTCAAATATACAAGACACACAATGATATAACATATTCAAATTTCATTTCAATATAAGACACATAAAAAATGGGGTGAATTTTTGAATTTTGCTCTATTTCAACGCCATCTCAGTCTGAGTAGGTCTTACATTCTTAGGTATATCTCAAATTTTACAAATCAAATTGCAAAAATGATTTACCAGAAGTTACACAACACAGAGAGGAACATTTTTTATGCTTTATTAATTATCTAATTCAGTCTATAAAATACCAAAAAAATGACCAATCTCAGGGTGAGGTGAGCAGATTTTCAACATGGTGATAATCAGTCATAAAGAAGGGGCAATATCTCAACAACCATACAAAATTTTGCAACAATATTTTACATTAATGTAGATAATACATAAATATAAAACTTTTAAGTTAAAACATCACCAAATTCTGAATCTATGTCTACCAAATTCTTGGAAAACATAATTAAAAGACAGGTGAGGTTTCATCTGGGTATAGGGTCAGTTACAATCAATGAGCCATATCTCTTACCACATAACAAATCAATCCAAACAGCTTTACAGATGTTTAGAGGGGAATATAAACCTATAAATTTTATGTTTTACACTTTGTCAAAATCAGAACATAAGGCCATCAAAATATAAGAAAATGGAAAGACTGAGGTGATTTCGATTGGTTGTGAACCAGCTTTAATGAAGGAGCTATAACTCCTCACACACACCAAATGAAGAAAAAATGTTTTATGTGAATTTAGATGAGGCATAAAGCTACAACTTTCATATTTTGCACTTTCTCTAATTCTTCTTTTAGTGTTATGAAATCATGGGTACAAAATTCTTCTCTAACAATAAAATCAACACAATCAGCTTTTGTTCTTTTGAATTTCAACTTCCATCCAAGAGTTCTACCTAAAATACTCTATAATTCTCATTAATCATTCATGATTAACATGTCATGAGAGGTTAATTTCATTGGAGAAGAAGATAAATTAAGTTACGTATTGTCCTAGAACCATAAAACCTTAGGTTTCCTCCTTAGGCAGCTCACTCTTCTCCCTCTCCTTCTTCTTCTTCTTCTTCCCTTTCTTTCTTCCTTAGCTCTCTCTTTCTTCTACTGTACCTCATGTCTAAGTTATGTATTCTGATCCTAAAGGGTCAAAAATTTCACTTGTAAACCTATTATAACAAGACAAAATCATGGTGTTGCATTCCTATTGGTTGGAAGTTCACTTTCCTCTTTTAGTCCCTCTTCTTCACTCCTTAAGCACCTCCATCCATCTCCTAATTCCTAAATGCTCCATATACTTTAAAATAAGTTCTATAACATTATTATTTATGATGTTATAACATGCACACAACATAAAATAATTTTTCATGTAACTATACAAACACTACATATATGTTCAAGTGTCCCAAATGCAATGGTGCATGTGTCATTGTTGTGCTTATCTAATTCACGTATCTAAATGATAATTTATCCAATGCATATGTTCATGCGGGATTTCATATCATTTATGCAATGAATCTATTCATGTGATAATGCTAATAAATGTGGATATGGATGTTATATTTCTTCCCCTCTTATAAAGAATTTCATCCTCGAAATTAATACCTATAAACAAATATGAATATTGTCATTTCATGTTCTCTTTGGTTTCCCATGTAGCCTTTTCTTGTGATTGATTTCTCCATAACACCTTAACTAAAGGGATTTCTCGATTTTGTAACTATTTTATCTTATAACCAATGATTTTTACTGGTTCTTCAATGTAACTTACATCATCTGTAATTGTTATTGTTGGATCCTTAAGTACATGTGTAGGATCAGACTGATACTTTCTTAGCATACTCACATGGAATACATCATAAATCTGAGCCATCTCAAGTGGCAGTGATAGCTTGTAAGCCAATGGACCAATTCTTTCTAAGATCTCATAGGGTCCTATGTATCGAGGACTCAATTTTCCCTTATTGCTAAATCGAATTATTCCTTTCCATAGTGAAACTTGAAGGAACACTTTGTCTCCCACCTCATATTTCATTTCTCTTCTGTGTTGGTCTGTATAACTCTTTTTGCCTGTCTTGTGCTGCTTTTAAGTTTGCTTTTGATTACCTTCACCATGTCTATTATGTCTTGTACTAGTTCTGGCCCTTATAAAACACATATCTCTTCTTCATCCTAATAGATAGGCTTCAACATTTTCTTCCATATAATGCTTCATATGGTGCCATTTGTATACTGATGTGTAACAATTATTATAAGCAAATTCAATCAAGGCAATATATTCATCACATGCACCTTTGAACTCTATCACATAAGCTCGAAGCATGTCTTCAAGTGTTTGAATTGTCCTTTCTGATTGTCCATCTGTCTGAGGATGAAAAGTTGTACTAAAACTCAACTTGGTACCCAAAGCCTGTTACAAAATGACCCAAAATCGATATGTAAATTGTGGATCTCTATCTGATACAATGGACACTGGAACACCATGTAATTAGACAATTTCATCCACATATTTCTTGGCTAAATGCTTAAGTGAACTACCCCAAGGAATAGGCAAAAAGTGGGCTGATTTAGTTAGTCTATGAATGATCACCCATATTGCATCATTCTTCTTCAAAGTCCTTGGTAACCAATATAAAAAGTTCATGATTGTTCTTTCCCATTTCCATTCTGGAATCATTAATGGTTTCAATTTTCTAGCTGGTGCTTGATTTCCGTTTTAATCTGCTGATAAGTCAAACATGTTGAAACATTACCTGCTACATCTTTCTTCATTTTAGGCCACCAAAAATGAGATCGCAGGGTATTATACATCTTCGTCATTCCTGGATGCATGGCATATGAAGCATTATGTGATTCTTCTAGGATTTTTATTTGCAAGTTATCAATGTTAGGACACAAATATGAGAACCCAACATCAAGGCATCATTTCAAATATCAAAATCTCCATGTCTCTCATGTTTTGCCATTTTAATCATTCTATGTAACTTTGGATCCTTACCCTGTGCTTCTTTAATTCGATCATGTAACATTGGTCTCACTTGAAAAGTAACAATCAATACCCCATTCTTTTGTATGTTTAGCTCCATATTTATAGCTCATAACTAAACTAAATAAGATAATGAAAATACCTGTAAATGAGTTACACCACTTCTTGATTTCTTGCTCAAAGCATCAACAACCACATTTACCTTCCCTGGGTGACACTCAATGGTGCAACCACAATCCTTTAGAAGTTCTAACCATCGCCTCTGTCTCATGTTTAATTCTTTTAGGATCATCAAATACTTCAAGCTCTTGTGATCTATTAATATCTGAAAAGTTTCTCTATAGCAAAACACAATGGCAGTAAGTTATAGGTCATGTATTGGATAAGATAATTCATAAAGTTTCAGTTGTCTAGATGCATATGCAATTACCTTACCATATTGCATTAGAACACATCCCAAACCTTGATGAGAGGCATCATTATATACTACAAATCCTCTATTACCAGTAGGAATGGCTAGGAGTTGATGTCAATCTATCTTTTAATTCATCAAAACTCTCCTGACATGCTTTAGACTGCTGAAATGGTACATTTTTTTGAAGTAACTTAGTCAATGAAGTAGCTATAAGTGAAAATCCCTCAACAAATTAGCGATAATACCAGCTAATCATAAGAAACTTCAGAGTTTTGAACTTTCTTTGGGGTTTCCCATTTTACTATTGCTTCAATTTTGTTTGGATCCACCTCTATGCCTTTTCAGAAACTATATGTCCTAAAAATATCACATGGTCAATCAAGAACTCGCACTTGCTTAATTTAGCAAATAGTTATTTTTCTCTCAAAATTTGCAACCATCCTTAAGTGTTGTTCATGCTCTAAATCATCCCATGTAAGTACTAGAGGTTGGGTATCACTCCTTGGAATGGTTCCCATTAATCATATGTATCCCCTTATAATAGCAACACTGCTTAATGAAACTTTTCTTCTGATGTGCATTTCATCAAATTCAAAACTTTATTAAGTGTTCTCTTTAGTCATGTCTCTGCCACTGATGGATCTATGGTACCACTGAAGTCAATTGCGCCTTATGTTCTTAATTTGTCATACCTTCTCTCTCTTTGAATTTCTGGACCCTACACTGTTGGTTCACCAATTCTATGTGATGGTTGACCATGAGATATGTGTTGTGTATGAGAATGTGTAAGAGATCTAACTCTATCAGCAGTTTGATCTCTCAATGGTTGGCATGATTCTTTTATGGAATCCAAATCGGTTGACTCCTCTCTCCTTGGTGAGCCATGAGTACTACCATGACTACCCTATGCTAATGCCCTATAGACGTATAAAGACCATGTCATGTGATAATGCATAATAATGCAAAAGTCATGTCATGTTTATATGTATGTCTCTATGGAACCTATCCCTGCTCTGATACCAAAAACTGTGATGACCATTTTCATTTACAAAACTCATAGCATTCATGTCTAAAATACATATGCATAAAGGTGTTATCCATTATACATACATAATCAAACATGTATTTAATGTACATATATGTTAACTAATGTCAAGGCTAGTGACTATAAACTAGTTTCTACATAGATCTATGTACATGACACAAGGAGAGAGAGAGAGTTGGAATTCAGCTGACGACCTGTGGTCCATATGTTTCGATGCAAAACTCTAAGCACGAAAATGTCAAATCTTATGCTTCAATATTTAAAAAAATTTGCTATTTGGTGAGTCGCAACTCAATGAATAAAAACAATAGCCAGATTCTTATGGCAAACCAACATAAGAATATCATTAGGATACATTATAAGTATAACAATTAACTATGCAAGTGCAAGTGCAATAGATTTATTTTTGTGTCGTTACCTTACAAGGCAAACATTGCTCTCGAGAATTCATGTGATTCAAGTGACATTTGAATTTGTTGGCCAACATATAACAAGTGAACCATTTGATCCATAACATGTGCCAATGGGACATATTAGTCCATCTTCCACGTGATTTGCAAGTGTTTGACAAGTCGGTCACAACATACTTTTAGTTCCATATGCAAGTGTTCATAACAATGGTATACCAAGTAATCATTGAGACCATATAATTCTCACTTGACTTGTATTTATATGTAAAAGGTAACAATTCAATCACATATACATGTAATAGGACATAATCATATCATAAAATTATCACATGTATAAACATTATAATCTAATTATTGTTTTTACTCACCTTTTAATGTAACCAACCTTTACGGTAGGTTGAGTTCTCTCTTTAGGGCTTCCTCAAAGTGTTGAGATCCTAACATTTCATACATACTTGGTTATAAGTAAGCCAAAATGATTATGAATGCTTGGTATGCAACTTTGGCATGATCAATGCAAGTGGACCTAGTGTTTATGCATATTTTCCTTATGTGGCAGCCTGGGTTTGCTACACTCTCAAAGTAATAACTCGAGGTATACTTATCCAAATGACTTGATTCTTTTTTTCAAATAAACTAGACATAAAATCATACAACATATTCAAATTTCATGCCAATATAAGACACACAAAAAATGGGGTGAATTTTTGAATTTTGCTCTATTTCAATATTATCTCAATCTGAGTAGGTCTTACATTCTTGGGTATATCTCAAATTGTACAAATCAAATTGTAAAACTGATTTAACATAAGTTACACAACATATAAAGGAACATTTTTCATGACTTATTATCTAATTCAGTCAATAAAATCACCAAAACAAATGACCAATCTCAGGTGAGCAGATTTTTAACATGGTGATAACAAGTCATAGTGAAGGGGCAATATATCAACAACCATACAAAATTTGGAAACAATATTTTACAGTCATGTAGATAATACATAAATATAAAAATTATAAGTTTAGTACATCACCAAATTTTGAATTTATGGCTATCAAATTCTTGGAAAATAGAATTAAAGGATAGGTGAGGTTTCTCCTAGGTATAAGGTCAATTACAATCAATGAGCAATATCTCTTACCACATAACAAATCAATCCAAACTGCTTTATAGATATATAGAGGGGATATAACCTTACAACTTTCATGTTTTACAATTTCTCAAAATTAGAACCTAAGGCCATCAAAATATAAGAAAATAGAAAGACTAAGGTGATTTCAGTTTGTTGTGAACCAACCCTAATGAAGGAGCCATAACTCCTCACACACACTAAATCAAGAAAAATTGTTTCATATGAATTTAGATGAGGCATAAAGCTACAAATTTCATATTTTGTACTTTCTCTAATTCCTCTTCGAGAGTTATGAAATCATGGGTACAAAATTATGCTCTAACAACAAAATCAACACAATTAGCTCTTGTTCTTTTGAATTTCAACTTCCATCCAAGAGTTCTACCTCAAATACTCCATAATTCTCACTAACCATACATGATTAACATGTCATGAGAGGTTAATTTCATTTAAGAAGAAGATAAATTAAGTTACCTATTTTTCCAGAACCAGAAAACCTTAAGTTCCCTCCTTAGGAAGCTCACTCTTCTCCATCTCCCTCTTCTTCTTCTTCTTCTTCTTCTTCTTCTTCTTCTTCTTCTTCTTCTTCTTCTTCTTCCCTTTCTTTTTTCCTTTGCTCTCTCTTTCTTCGGTTGTACCTCACGTCTAAGTTATGTATTCTTATCCTAGACGGTCAAAAATTCTACTTGTAAACCTATTGTAAAACGACAAAATCATGGTGTTGCATTCCTATTAGTTGGAAGTTCACTTTCCTCTTTTAGTCCCTGTTCTTCACTCCTTAAGCACCTCCATCCATCTCCTAATTCCTAGATGCTCCATATACTTTAAAATAAGTTTTATAACACCATTATTTATGATGTGATAACATGCACACAACATAAAATAATTTATCATGCAACTATACAAACACTACATAAATGTTCAAGTGTCCCAAATGTAATGGTGCATGTGTCATCGTCATGCTTATGCAATTCATGTATCTAAATGATAATTTATCCAATGCATATGTTCATGCGGGATTTCATATCATTTATGCAATGAATCTGTTTGTGTGATAATGCTAATGAATGTGGATATGGATGTTACATGAACAATCTTCTTCACAAGGGCAAAATAGTCATTTCTTTGCTTACTTTCATGTGAGGATCATTAAAATGGAATCTTCAAGTCCAACTCTCCAAATGGAGAAAATTGCATAAAAAATATTCTAGAAGATTATAGAAGGTTATAGAATATTTAAAGAAATTTCTAAGAATATTCCAAGCATCTTTGGTGGAAGAACAATATTCCTAAAAAAAGGAGGTGACACATATGGTAAAAGAGATCAATAAAATAAAATCAAATATCTTTCAAGATATGCAAGATCTTAAGAATATTCTTCTTTTCCTTTCTTGGTCGAATTCTACTTCCTTTTTAGAAAAGGTTTTTCTTTTGTTTCTTGAATTGTAATATGAGATAATATTGAGAAAATTTAGATGTATGTTTGGTCAAATAGGCATATGGTATTTTTTTTTCTATCTAGTTTGTTTCTTATTTTTAGAATAGGATTTACATCTTGTATTCCTAGTTTGTAAAGTATTGTAATACCTATAAATAGGTTATTCAAACCATGTATTTAAAACTCAATTTTGATTAATATAATTTTGATTTCTTGTAAGAAATTATTTTTTCTCTTTGATTCTAAAGAGCTTGGTGAGGTTATTAAGTGAGGGCTTAAATAGCTTTGAAAACTTATTTAGTTCTAAACTTAAAATTGAATTAGTTCTTTTTAGGTTTGGTCTTTAACACCCTTTAATTCTTTATAACTTAGATTACTAGAAATAGGCCAATTGGGAATTAAAGTTCTTTGCTTGATTCTTGAACAATCCTTAGACAAAAGTAACAACATTGCATATGGGTGAGACAAGTTACCGTCATTCGTATCATATGCTTTGGGCATATTGAACCACCCCTCATATAACATCTAGAAAAATATCATTTCCTTTAATGTATCGAGTAAAAACAATCATACCTACTGAAATTAGAGTTTTAAGCTATCACATCTACCACTATTATGAGCTCTCTAATATTATTGAGCTCCAAGCGACCTCTTTAAGGAAAGAAAAAATAACGTATGACCATAAAGGAGTTGTATAATAAGTGGCCTGAAACTATAATAATAATTAGGTTAAGTTTAGATATTTCTAGTGAAGTGACATGGTGATGAGGAAAGTATGAATTGGTGAAGGCTCAGTGAAAGTAAGTAAGTTAGAGGCAAACTGGGAAAGAAAAAATATAAATCAATACCAACTCTAGTAGATAACTACCATTAGTCATTCCCTTTAGGATGGGTATGGTTATAAAATGTCCATATTACCCCAATAATATTAGTAAATTATCATCATGAACATATAATAGATAAAGGCTCACTCGAATTCTTCGACTATTCAGAGTCAATGGTGAAATGATTAACTTAAAAGTTTAAAGGAATTTTGCCAAAAAAAGGGGCAGTAAGAATCATTCCTTAACCTTAAAATTTTCCTAGTATACCATAATCTTATTTTTTTCGAATGAGTATTAGCTTGAATATTCAAGTCATTAAAAATCTCTAGTTCTAACTTTTCAAGAACTTTGAAAAATCTCCCAAAAAGCAAATCTCAACTTTAATAATAAAAGATGAGAAATCTTTCATTTTAAGGTTAGCCTTCCTCACTTTTAAAGGTTGTGATCTAATGACTATGAGGTCCTATTACATATTAAGCCTAGTGCTTACTTTCTCTCTCTCTCTCTCTCTCTCTCTCTCTCTCATGGTTGCATAAACCTCAAATCCTCTTCCTCATGTAGGAGTTTTGATGTTTTATCACAATTTCTAATGAGTTCTCTCTCACATTATGACAAAGAACTTTAGCGCCAATGATAGGGGTAGTTAAGGGGGAAAACATGGATATTTAGGCATAATATGCGATGTTAAGTTAGGATTCTTCTTAAAGAGATACCATCACTAAAACCTAGTCTAAAGACTGTGATCACTTACAAATTTTTAGATTTTCTTTAAACATACATCCAGAATTCTCATCGTTGATGAACTATTGCTTATTTTATAGTGGAAAAATCCAAAATAGCAAAGAGAAAAGTATCCAGGTATTTTGAGATTTTGAAAAATAAGAGATTACTTTAGTTCTACCCAAAGAAAGAAAAAGACCTTTTATAGTGTGCATCCCTATGTTACATTTTAGGAGTTGAAGAGGCTCATCTTGCAACCTACCATTTATCAAAGTCATTTATTTTTTCTTTCAATGGTTAATTTGTTTCCCTATATCTTATTACCTCTTACAATGTTTATAAAACTTTAACTATTTGGATGGTTAAAACATGACCATTGACCATGTGTCTAGCATTCAAGCACATGAAACTCACTAATTACTATGCATGCCAATTAAAGTACTCAGTAATAACTCAATTTAGAGATTAGTTAAAACACCATTACAACTACATAGAATGTTGATCAAGATTGGAAAAAAATAAAAGCAATGATAAGTAGGTTGACTTGATTTGTCCTATATAAGTAAGGAATAGATGTCAAGTTGACCTATCAAATGATATTAATCTATAGGTAGAGGTGGCAAATAGGTCAGGTTGGAGGGATTCTAGTCAGGTCAATTTTGAGTCATGTCTTATTACAGGTTAGGTTAAGTCACATTGAGTTATGAGTTAGGTCAAGTTGGGTCATTATGTTAATGTATAAAAGAAAGTCAGAACATTTTTTTATTTTTTTATTAAATTGAGTCAATTTTAATTTTAAATTTAATAAAAATAACAAACATTATTAGACTATTAAAAAATAGCAACGTAAGAAGTAAGTAAATTAGTTGTTATTAAAAATTAACGAAGTGAAATGAGCGAAGAAACTCAACACAAGATATATGTGTGTATGTGTGTGTGTGGACTAATAATGTCTAATCCACTCATTATGTTACACTTAGACCTTTCTATAATCTATCCTTTATGTGCTAAGAATGAACCTTTATTTACTCTCTTTTTAAAAGGCTTAATTGGTGTGACCTTGCTTAACCATTCTTTTGTTTACTCTATTTGTCAAAGGCATGACCTTTAAGTCTTTTGAATCTTTGAAAGATGTGACATTGCTTAACCTTTCTTTTGGTTGACAACTTAGAACTTTCTTTACAAGTTTTAATTGGTGAAAAGTCTTCCTAAGAGCCTTTATTTTTCCAACTATTTCAATGATGGAATCATACATTCTTGAGTTTTTCTCCTTTGATTTTATAGAGAAAGTATAATATTAGAAAGTAAGGGTTTCATTTTGTTTTCCTTGACTTTTCATATCCTTATATGAGGACTCTTAAATTTCTTTATTAGTTATCTTTATGCTCACTTTGTTGTACTTATTTATACTCAAAGGCATAAAAAAGCACATGGATAGCCTTATTGTTATTTATCACTTGCATCTTCTCCTTTATATATATATATATATATATTCCATCAATTTCTTTATCTATTTAAGTCCTATCTATAAGTTTATTCATTGAAGTGCATGAACTATTTTTGTAATTCTTCATATCTTATTGGATTATGACATTAGAAAGTAAAATGTTCTACCTTTTCAATATTGATAGTCAATTTTATTGAAGAATGAAGGTCTTACCACAATTAGTCCTTTTATTCCATGATTATTTTAGGCTTCCATAGATCTTTCCTATTGTAATAAGCTTTGAGAAGATATGAAATTGTAGGATCACTTATTCGACTATAGTAGATGGTGACCTAAAAGAGGAGAAGAGGTGAATTGGTTGCTACTAAAAATTAAAAAAGTGTAAAGAAAGGAAAAACTCAACACAAAAGGTTTATAATGGTTCGATAAGTAATACCTACATCCACTTCCTAAGTTATAAGTAATCCTTTTAGTATCTTTTCAAGGATAAAATGTAACATTATTTTATGGGCTAAATAAAAACCTTTATTTACTCTCTTTTTCAAATATTTAAGAGAGTCAAAATTCATCCCTTAATATTTTTATGATTATGATATCAATATATTTTACTTTATAAAGGATTAAACACTTTATAAGCCTAAAAACCTCGAAGAAAGGTAACAAATATAATTTATTAATAATTGAGACCTACTATCACTAACTCAAGATTAGTAACAAATCATACCAAACTTTCATTATACAAAATACAAAGCAACATCTAGAAATGGATTTCACATAAATGTAAGGTGTTCTAAAATTCTACTTTTGCTTTTTTTCTTTTATTTTGGACAGTAAAATGAGAGTCTTTTATAAATGAAATCCCTAAAAGACTAGTTTATTAATGGTCATTGAATATATTTTCATAATCATTAAGGCTCTAACATCTCTTTTCAATGATTTTTGGTTATTCATAATAGTCATGGAATACATTTGTCAACTTTTATTAAAATTCACCATAGGTTTTAACGATGTACAAAATCAAATAAACTAGTTGAGGTGCTTTCTAAAGATTTTATAATGGCTATTAAAGTGCTTCTATGATTGTTTAGTACTTTTATGATTGTTATTCCTTATTCCAATGATCATTGAGCCATTTTCAAATCAAGTAGACAAGTTCAAATATTATTTGAACACTTTTTTTCACACTCATTGTTCACTATCAATGTTTATTATTTTCTTCCATGATCATTGGTTTACTTTCCATAGTGATTGGAGTGTTTAGTCATCTCTTTTTTACCTTTGTACCAAATGCCTTTAGCATGTCTAACTCTGTTGTCTTGAGATACTTTGCCTCTATCTTTAAAAGTATATTAAGAGTTTAAACACATATCTCCATGCTTTTGCAGGGATATCATGCTCCTCTAGATGTCTTGCTTCATATTTAAAAGGATCTAAAAGGTTAAACATCCTTTATATTATGGTCTTAGCATATCTTTAGAAGCATTACCTTTAAGGTATGCCTCTGTCTTCATTCTTTAAAGTCAATAATGCCCCTATGCAAATATTGATAAAAATTATAAGCAAAAAAACTCAAATATAAGGGTAAAATTTTTCTTAATTTTGAATCATTCATTAATATCAATTACTCTAAAGGTTGAGATAACAATGTTCCCACATCCTATAGCAACCTTAGGGTTAATAAATATTATTTTATTTTAGGTAATTTTAATTATTTCTAATAATTTAAATCAAGTTAATGCGATAAGGTCATAGTTGGGTCAATTCGAATTGATTCATGGATCAAATTAACTTGGGTTAGGTTAAATTAGTGTCTAATAATTTTGAGTCAACTTTAAATTCAGGTTAGGTTTGAAATTTCCACCTCTATCTACAAGTGATGATTAAGGATCTCTAAGCCAAGTCAATTAGATAGCTTGAGTAAGAGTCCCAATGCTAGAGGATTTACATTTAAAGCCTACATAATTTGGCTAAAATAGGCCCATCACTAACTGGATTGAAATGAATGAACCACATCCTTAATTTGGATAAAGTTGGTAAGTCTTGGAGTTAATATAAAACTTCTAAGGTTGTCAATTTATCCTAACTATTTATTACCTCTCAAAGTATAAACAGAAAGCAAATATGAAGGAAAAAAAAGTTAGATTCTAAAACATTTTATCTACATTCCTTAATTTACTAAACTTCTAAAATAAACATCAAAACACTCATGTCAGGACATTTTAAGGACACCCTATGCCTTCCTTAACTTGCGATTCACCTTATACTCACGGGCACTACATAAAGCATTTATCATTTATATTTTTATAATAAGTAAGAAGAGCCCCAACACAAATACAAGTGGACACATGATATGGATTGAAAATAAGCACATGATATGGTATAAAAGCAAAAAATTCAATCCATAAATGATAAGGGAGTAGTTCTTTACAAACTACAACAATGCAAAAGTGAAATGAGCATCATACATTTGTATAATTGTTTTGACACTTAAATTAGAAGATGTTGTTGTAATTGAATTCAAAAGTTAGAGGTTCTTATCTAACCTTATAAAAGTCATTTTTTATACCTTAATTTAGTGATTTATAGTATTGACAGGACCATTGTTGTTCATTGGTACCCTAGAAGGGGGGGGGGGGGTGGGGGTTCAATAGGGTAATGACAAATTTTCAAATTGAAACTAAATGCGAAAATGGATAAAGAATCAACACACAAGATTTATAGAGGTTCAACACAACTTGCCTACAACCTCGCCTCTAGTATTCCCATTAGAGACTTTACTATTTAGATAGCTTAAGGAGCTATCAATAACCTTTACAGTGGTAAGTTTTTAGGCACTGCCAAGCCTTCATAAGTGATACATTTTTAGGCACTATGGACTTTTTAAAAGTAGTTCACAAGTACTACTTAAACTTTAACCCAAAGTGGTTTTCAGGTACTACCTTGGTTTCCCAACCCTAAGTTTCCTTACACAAGATTACAACACATTTGGAAGAGTGAAAACTCTTTCACTCAAACAATAATGAATAATCAAAGTACATTTACAAAGTGTGTTTGATGTGGTTGAGAGTGTGGAAAGGACTTTCGAGAAGCTTGTCCTTCAAATTATGTTTTAAAGATAGCTCTTTGAATTCTCTTATGACTTTAGTCAATGAATCTCTCTTGGATGTTATATCACTCTTTATTTACAATGTAATGGCTTTTTTTAAAAAAATTTAGAATAGCTTTCACAATGGATTACTCACTTTATAAAACATTTCTTCTTCTATTTTTGTTAAGTGCAGTTCCCTTTATAAGTTGAAATAAGAAACTAGTCGTTAAAGAGAGAGAAAGAGCTATCACTTCTCATTATAGCTATAAATAATAAGCACCTATTGACGAAATTTTGCTTCTATTGCTAAAGCATCCACCCTTGTTGATTTCACAAAGATAGGTGGTTGACAGTCACTTTTCAACTTCAACGGTCATTGATCCCATTCGACATGCCCATTGAACTAGTTGTTGAAGGTTGATGGCTCGAGGCTCTTCCCCTTTTTCTTTTTGTTCATCCCAATTTTTTCTTAATGATTGTTGGACATATGCTAAAGTCGTTGCTTTTTAAGCTCAATACCCATTAGAGCATGATCAATGCATGTTATTAATTTTCATAAAGTATGAGCTTCATGCTTTGTTTCTCAAAATTTTCAAAAGTGATTCAACGCATATTCAAAATCTTGACATGCCTATTGGATACACATCCACATTTGTTGTTTTATTTAGCATACCTTGTTGGGAGGTCTAAAAGGCGTAACAGAAACTAGAGCACTTTTCCAATGTCTGTTGCAAAAACATAATGCCTATTGCAAGGTCCAGAGAGTGTACCTCAAACTAGATTACTTGTCTAATGCCTGTTGAAAGGGCATAATGCCCGTTGGACTGTATAACTAAGTTTACTTTGACTTCCACTCTTTAGCACTTGGAGTTTTCAACCTTAAAATCCTTCAGCTCAAGTGTGCTAGTAGTAAAATCTTCTCCAATCATCATGGTTTCAAGAATTGATGTACCTACAAGATTTAACACAAATAACTTGGGTATAAAGTTAGTCCTAATACTTGTTTATGATCATAAAAATAAGAACTTGTAACTCAGAAAGTTCAACAGCCACAACTTGAAATATTGTGAACTAAGCTTCTTTAAAAAAAAATAACTCGAAATTTGATATTAAAGGTGATAGATTTTTATTTGAATAAAAAAATTGATCAAAAATTATTTGAATCGAAGGAAATATAAAATGACTCAAATTTTTAAGATAACTTGCTTACTCATCTGAATGAACCTAACTCTAACTAATAAAAATGACTTGAATTTAATCTAATTTAAATTACTAAATATATATTAAAAAATTTAAAAAGGTAAATAATATTTTTTACCAAAAAAATAAAAGATATGAATGATCCAATTTAACTTAATCTGAAATCCTTTATACGGCTTGACCTGATGACTTGATCCAACTATATTCGCTCACAATCTAAAATAATATGACTTAAATCCCATAATATTGATTTGATTCAAATTCACAGAGCTTGTTTAACATTTCTACAAGAAAAAAGAGAGTGGAAAAATTTATGCATATTAAGTGCTAAGTGAATCCTCTTAAATGTTGATGAAGTTGGAGGGAAATTGATAGATTGAGATATGAAGTTGTGACACAAGCATATAGAGTTCAAGAAATAATTTTACCAATTACACAAAGTCATAAATAAGTAAAATTAGGAAACAAAAATTATAATACTATTAAATACATCCAAAATAAGTATCTTATATAGGCCTAAAAAAAAACTCTAAAACAGAAATAAAAATAAATTTAAATCCAAACAAGAAAAGAAAATAAATTTCTAAAATTACTCAAAAACTAAAAGTAACCTATTTAATGTTTAAACGACTATCACTAAGATGAAAATGATTTTAGTTGAACAAGTTGAATTGACTTTTTTATAAAATACAAAAATTAGTTTTTGGCTTTATTAATTATAGGTCCCGTAACTCATTTAAAGTAAAAAAAAAAAAAAATTATGATCTAACCCAAAACATGACTTTTTATCAGTCCTTTGGTGCTCAAACCATTCAAAAAATTTATGAAATGTTGTTCATGTCAAGTTGTAATAACATTTTAATATTTTTTGAGAGTTGATTGTGATAATTTAAGATGATAGGATAACTCTATGTTGGCTTGAGCATTTCAAATAGAAAATTTTAAGATATGGGCATATAGTATTAACAGAAGTGCTAGTTTATGATTCAATCTGAAATTTAATAAGATATGGGCATATAGTTTATGATATGGGCATATAGTATTAAGATATGGGCATATAGTTTATGAACCAACTCAAAAAAGATAATTTGAATGCAATGTATCTAGGTAAAGATCTAAAATGATTCAAATTTGAAATAATTTGAAAATTTTAGAATCAAATTTGATCTAAACCCTAATCCAATCCTTAAATTAATTTGAATTAATCCAAGTTTGATCCAATTTATATTATTTAAAATATTTGATCCAATTTATATTATTTAAGATATCTAAAATATATTTAAAAATTAAAATAATATTTTTTATTTTAAAAAAATTAAAATTATGAAAATTTGATTCTATCTGACTTGAAATCTAAAAATTAATCTCAATATCTTTTTGTATGTTGATCATATGACCTGACTTGATCTACTTATAATAAATATGATTCAAAAATAATCTAACTCGATTCCTTTGCCAATGCCAAAAATGTAAAACAAAATATTCATAAGAGAAATGCTAGAAAAAATAGTTAATTAACACATCTTTTGATACTCACCATTTGATTGGTTTATGTCATCTTTTGATTTTAATATGTTAAAATTATTTATTACATTAGACAATTTATTTTGACAAATAAAATAAATTAATATTTACGTACTATATTTTAACAATTATAATAAGTAAACTTTAAATTAATCAAATCAACCAATAAATATTGAATGAGAGTTAGAGATGGTACATGGGTCAAATCTTTTTGATTTGGATCACTTTTTGATTGAATCATTTGAATTTTGGGTCGATTTGGATTATTCACCCTATTTACATATAAAAAGAATTTTAGATATTATTTTGAGTATATACTTAAAAATAATATTTTAAATCGAGTTGGATCATTTGTTAATTTTTTTTAATGTCTATTTAGATTATATATCATCTATATGTCATTTTTCTGATAATTTATTAAAAATATTTATAAAAAATTATTTTTAATCAGATAGATTTTATATAAATAAAAATGTGACTAAAATTTTTTGAATTTTTTGTTTTCATTTAAATATTTAATAGAAAGAAAGAAAGAAAGGAAAAATGATGAAAGAAAGTGAAAAAAGTATTTTAGTTAAGAGTGTTTTTGTTATAATTAAAAAAATATATTACTTTAGAATCAATTTAAAAATTTTATCAAATTTGATAAAATTTTATTTAATTATATTACATTTTGAAAAATTAATAAAGTAAAATTTTAAGTAAATATTTATTTATAATAATCATATAAAATTATAAAATCATACGTATTAAAATACACTCTTAAAGTCAAATCAAGGGTTAAAAAGTTATAGGTTATCCATGATTTCAAAAAAATATAATTTATTTATAAAAAGTATTATTTTTAAAAATATATTTCAAGAAAATATTTTTTAAAAAAATATTTTTAATGTTAAAAATATTTTAAATAAATACTGGTATTTTATTTATAATATTATAAGAAAATTAAATTGCAAATATATTATATTCATACTATTAAATCAAACAAACACGTAATTTGTAAGTGAATCCACAATGGGCATAAATTGGCATTCACCATTTTTTTTAATTTTTGTTTTTAGGAAGCACATTCACCTTATATATACCCAAAAAAATTAATAATAAAAGAAAAGTTACTAATTCACTTGACCATAATAAAAAAATAAAATTAATCATATGGCATGGAATTATGTTTTACCTTCACCATACTACTTCCTTATCTTTGTTACTTTTTTACTACATGCATCCATAAGTATATGGTGGATCATATTCTTTTTTTAAAATTTTTTATTGGAATCTTCAATTCTTAAAATGAGTAAATATCTCTTACGTTATTCTTTCAAGCCACCAATTAAAATAAATATAATTAGGTAGTTCACTTCTATTTTTCTTTTAGGCCACCAAACCAAATTGGAATATAAGATCTTACACATGAAGTGATGTTGGAGTCAGATGAAGACTATAATATCCCATATTAAAGATAATGTAAACTAGTGATTACTGAAATTAAAGCCAAATTCTATTGTGGTAATGAAAAATTAACTTTGTTTAATCAAGTCACTCAAATTTGATTAACATTTCAATTAGCAAAATCCGTCCAAAATTAAGGATTTCGATTACCTGATTGTTGAGGTGCTTTTGCTATATATAAAATAGATGACTCAGTCTGAAGTTGCCTGACATGGTGTGAGCCCAATTGTGTGATGTGGAACTGACGTGGCAAAGGTGCCACATCAGCTAATGGGACCCACTGAGTAAAAAAAAATTTTACCTTTTCCCTCAACTCTTTCATGATCCTCAACCATGTCTCCATCTCTCTTGTATTTCACTGTCCTCAACTCTATTCTCTCATCTCTATGTTTATACTCATTCAACAATTCTTTCCCTCTAAATCTCCAACACCCATCGATCCTTCATCAAAATTTGATTTGTATTTTACTAAATTATCAAAATCCTTCAGTTAGATACAAACCTTAGAATTTCAAAGTATGAAAATTTGAAATCAAGAATGGCACATCGAGTCCCATGATGTAGATGTGGTCGACCATGTGCGTTGAAGACATCTTGGACCACTCTTAATCCTGGACGACCATTTTATGAGTGCAAGAATTATGGGGTTTGAATTTGTTTTCATTGTTGTTGATGTAAATGGTTTATGTTGATATTGTGTATTTGATATTACTGTCAATACATGAGGAATGTGAGTTATATTATGTATTTAATTGTGTCTTATTTTTTTTTTCTTCTGTTTAGGGAATGGGACCTTGTTGCAATGAATTCTACTAGTATGATGAATGAATTTTGATGTTGAAAAGAATGGATAATGACCTGTCAAATGAAGGTTAGTTAGAGGCTATTTTTTATGAAGGAAATGGGGGTATTGTTGATTTAAAAAATGGTGTTAATGATAGGCATATTGCTTATGGCACAAAGGCAATTGCTTATGTTGTAGAGAATATAGATAGGAATAGCAATGGTTGTGTATAAGTGATTATTGTTGTTGTGTTCAGGTTTGGAGTGTTGATAGAAATATATATATATGGTAAAGTAGTGATTGCTTCAGCTTTTATATAGGATGTTAGAGATATGTACTGCTCCAACCAGTTGAGTGAGGGGTAAGGGTAGGATATATTTTATGGGACTTATTGTAATTTGCTTCAATGAATGTTATCATTGTATTATGAAATGGTAAGACTTTTGTAATGGTTAATTATCAGTGCAATCAATATGTTTATTCACTTTCTAAAGAGTGTTGTTTATTGTTGAAAATCATTGGTAATAATATTCTTGGGATCATCGGTAATATTAAGAATATTATAGGTAATACTAATAAAAATAATTGGTTCAAAATGTTATAATAATAATTGGTAATACTAATAACAATAATAATTGGAAATCATTGGTAATATTGATAATAATAACAAAGTCTAAAAATAGATAGTAACATAGTAATAAATAAATAGTAACATTAATATTAAGAAATAATAAATAAATAGTGTGAATACAACTAAAATGGAAAATGACTATTCATTTAATATTAAGTATATATGTTAACTGACAACACATCAAATTAAATGATGATTATATGCATCATGTATAAAAAGCCACTCACTATAAACCTTACTTGCCATAATTTCATCCACTAAAAAAGAATGACATATATGGTTCACAGTGTTTATAGCTTAAAAAAAAAAAAAAAGCAAAAGCCTTATTGTTTCTGTCTTTCTCATTTTGTAGGACATATGATCTAGTGATGACAACAAAAACTCATCTATAATATTATCTGTTAAGGATGAAGTGCTCTTCTGCTTCATTAGATCTTGTTATATAATGTCGATGCCTTTCCCTTTAGTTGGGGTATTTGAGTTTCTAGATGGTTGACTCAGATTCTTGCCTAGTTTGTATGCTGGTATCCATGGTTTGGGTGTTGATTTTGCAGTTGCTACTCTTGTTGCAGGTTTGGCAAACTTGGTTGTTGCAAGTTTGGTAGGTTTAGTTGTTGCAGTTGGTGTTTTGCCCATATTCCTTGTAAAAGGTTTCCTAAGAACAAACTTGGTAGTAGTCTCTCTTGTAATGGAATTTATGCTTGCACATTTGGTAAGCCTTTTGTCACTTATGTTGTCCTGCATAAACATATTCAAACATTCTCAACATTCTAAAAAACAAAGCATGCATATTGCTAAGGAAATCACAATCTGTAAATTACCATAATCACAGTCTCAACATTAATCAATTCATCATCAAAAATAATCATTGAATCTAATAGAATATCAATGTCATTCTTTTGTTGAGTTTGTGGTGGATTAATGACCGACCAATAGAAATAATTCATTGCAATCTCAGTATGTATATATTTCAAAAAAATTGCCTATCACACAATTTCAATCTTAGTTATACACATAGAAAAAGAAAACACAAACATTGCCTATCACATATTTTCAATCTTAGTTTGTATAGATAGCAAAAGAAAATACAAACAACTACTTATGTTGTAGAGTGAGACTGAGACTATTGAGTGGGAATTGCAGCATAATAATGAGTGTAATTTTCCAACTCAGGTGATCTTTCTCTTAAAATTTCTAACTTTCAATATCATTAAATGATGGATTAATGATGTAATCATTACTTATTTGTGCATATCCTTGTTATGATTAGGATGAAGGTTAGAATATATTATTTTTAAGAAATTAAGAAAATACAGCATACATAAACAAAATATAATTACATTAGGCATCCATTTCACAATGCATGGCATTGGATTAATTTTGGGAGATGGTTGGCTTAAATTGTTTATTCCTTGAACATCATATTGATTCTTCTTTCTCATAGTCTTCACCTGTAATATTAAAAAAAAAAATAGCTCATATGATGTCATCATGCAATAACAAACAAACAATATCATTTATATTCACTTACATTTTCTTTAAACTTTTGCCATCTTAATTTTAGCTTTTATAGCTGTAATCTCTTATGGTGAATGCCTTTTTTTTTTTTTTTATTATGGCTTGCTTCTCCATAAATGGTGCAAGTGATAATTGACCTTTTTTTGCTCACTTTGTAGTTTTTGGCAGCATTCTCAAGCTCTTCAAATTCAAGCCTCCTCATTTTTGCCTTTTTCCCTTTCTTTTTTAACTATTTCAGGGGTGGTCTTATTGGTCTCTCATCACTTCTAGGAAACAACTCATACCCATTGATTGGGTTAATGCAATGTGAATAGATCCTAAGATATGTCTCAATAGTATAACATCCATCCACATAAGCTTCCAAGTTTTCTTTGTTCAGCATTAATGTATTTACAACATGTGCACAAGCAATCCCCGTGAGATCTCACCTTCTACAACTACATATTCTCATCTTTTTATTTACCATATACTGGTCCCCTAGTCCCACTACCTGAAATTTATTACCTCCATCCCATGTTGAGGAGTACATTAAACTAAACTACTTAATCTTCTCAAACTTCTTTTTTATTTTTGGGCATAAAGGTCCCTTCACTTTTTTCATCATATCCCTTTTAGTGTGCAACCTCTTCATGAACTTTATCCAAATAATCTCAAGCATGCTCACTATCCTTTTATTTGTTGCTTCAAGTATATAACTATTGAAGCATTCACATAGGTTGTTCGATAACATGTCACACTTAGAATGTGTCATAAAGTGTGACCTAAACCAATATTTTGGTGGTCTAAAACATAACAAACCATGAACAGCCTCATTCTTCTCAGCCATTTCATCCATAGCAGCACTATACCTCTGAACATAGCTTGCCCTTGAACATTTTCACAACATGTCCTTGTACTCCTTCCCCTTAAACTACTTTCTAAAATTTATATACATGTGTCTTACATAGTGCCTTTTCTCAACAGCAGGAAAAGCCTCATTTAAAGCAGCAAGCAAACCCTACAATTTAAGCATAAAATGCATTACTATAGTACAAGCAATTCTTAATGTGATAACCAAAATCACATATTAAACATATAAAAATAAAATTGACCTTTTATTTATCTAAGATGAAGGTCTACTGCCATGGATTTCTCTAAAGTCCAAAGTCATGTGAAAATAAACACAAAAATCAACTCCATGATTCTTTAGTTTCTCTCCTACAAATAACCCATGTAATTGGAATGATGTCATTTGCATCAATGCCCATTGTTGAGAGTAACTATCCACTATACATTCCTTTAAGGAAAAACCCATCCAAAATAATAATAAGCCTACAACCTGATTGAAGCATCCTTTAAAGGCCTAATGTAGATATACACTCCTTAAACACATTCTCATCATTATCATTTGTCCAAAATTATACTGTACTGCTTGGATTTGTCCTAATGATGTTAAGCTTATAGTGTTTCAATCTGGTTATTTGCTCTTTCTCATTCCCATCTATAATCTACTATGCCAAACTCCTAGCCTTCCAAGCTTTAGTCCAAGTCACATTTATTTGGTAATTATCCTTCATAGTGGTTATGAACCCTTTTAAATACCTACAGGTTAGGATTTGATCTAAATGTTTACAGAAATTTCCTGGCAAGACATTTGGCTATTACATGTCTAATTTAGTGGTTCTTAGAGTAATCATGTGCCAATACTCTTGATTTTATTCAAACTGTTGTTTTATCTTTACTCATATGACTAGCCCATAACTACCAAGGACACTTATTTTTGCATTTAGCCTTAAATATAAGTTGGTCATTAGGATAAAAAACAACTTGATACCTATTTACGATTAACCACATCTTCATTGCTTCCCTAAATTGCTCAAATAAATGGAATTTCATACCCATAGTCAATGCACAACAAGGCATATCGCTCTCCTCATTAAATTTAAGGAACCTAGCTCTCTTAATACCATTATCCCCATCATTATCAGTGTCAAATGCATTAACTAGCTCATCAGAGGGACCATAAAATGACTCATTGTCATCATCTACTTTATGTTTTTCAAGCATATCCTTTTTAACCCTTGTTTTACCTCTATTAGGCTTATCCATTTCTAAACTCCTATTTACATATTTTTCAAATCAGTCATCATCATCCTCAACATCATTATCACTATGAAATAGGGTCTCTGGATTAACACTATAATCCTCATCCTTACTATCACTTCCCTCATTTCCTCATTGTCCTCACTAACCTTCACTTCAAATAACCTATCCCCTTCAACATTTTTCTTTAATATTGGACCTTCATCAGTAGTAACATCAATGTATGTTGATTCAATCACTCTACTACTGCTGCCCCTTTATTTTTTATGCACCAACCTGCTCCATCACACTACTACTGTTGCCCCTTATTATCGATGCATAAACCTACTCCATTTATGTTTCATCTCTAACATAAACATACATCACCTTACCTCTATCAACATTATCTACCATTTCTAAAACATCATTGTCACTCTTTAGTTTTCTAATCTCCTTAGAATATGTGGTTTTAATCTAGAAGTAACTTAAATTTCTATTAAATTACACTCAAAACCCATATTTTAAATTTCTAAAAGTGCCAACTTATCAGCACTATAATAATTAAAACAAAGTCAACCCCTCCACTATGATGTGTATGAATAGTAAAGTTGCCGAAATCATTTTTTGCATACACATAAATAATAATAACAAACACTAAGTCAATATAACTAACACATTACACAAATGCAATACCAAACAACGCATTTAAATATATTCATTCAAAATAGACAAACTCATTCCAATTCCATTATAGCATAATAACCCTATTACCAAGTAAAGAATGCATGCATTATAATATAATATAAACATTATCCATTGCAGTCATATAAATATATTATATAATAAACCCATTACCCATTACATAATAGATGCATAAACTTGACATGCAAAGTCATTATAAATATCTCAAATCCATTTTAACTTAATATAAAAGAAACATCTTACTTAAAATCACTTTAAACCCCTCTTATTGATCCAAATAATCAATAAAATTTCATTTAACCAATAAAATTAGGGTTAGAGTTTCATCGTACCATAAATTAGGGCTTCAAAATCATGAGGCATGTGATTCCAGTCCATAGCTTCCACAAATGTCAAAACTATCATATTGTTATTTGAAGATGTAATCAAGGTTTTACAAAGAGAGAAATCATGACAAGAGATAGGTTTAAGAGTGAAAATGGTGAGGTTGATGAGAGAAGTTGAGGAAAGAGATGAGGGAAAAGAGTTAAAAAAAAACTTTTAATTTAGTGCAATAGTAAATAAATTATTTGTTATCCACTTAATGACGTGGCAATTTGTGTCGCATCATTGCCATGTAAATGACACATGGCACCATTTCTCTTACACCACCTTTGCACTCTCATGCTAAGTCATCTCATTTTATATATAAACAAAGCCACATCAGTATTCTAGTGATTGGACTCTTTATTTTGGCTAAATTTTTTTAAATTGAAATGTTAATCAAATTTCAATGACTTAATTAAACAAAATCAATTTCTCATGACCACAATAAAATTTAGCCCTAATTTCAGTGACCACTGGTTTAAATTACTCCCCACACTAATTAATGTCTAATAAACACACACACACACACACATATATATATAGGTAAAATACTAAAAAAAGCTATTGAGTTTTATAATAATATATTATTTCATTTCTTATTTTTAAAAATACACTAGAAATCTCTATTTTTTAGCATTATTAAACTAGATATTATTTGCATTAAATTTTAATTATTCTTTATTACTTAAAGAATGGTAAAAAATTCTAAAATTCTCCTGAATTTTATCATAATTCATTATTTCATCTTTCACTTTTTTAAAAATTATATTTTAAAATTTGTGTTTTAAAACTATTAGGTAATATTTGGTAGGGTGTAAGGTAATGTAATGTAATGTAATATAATCAAATACAAACTCAATGAAGAACTATTAAACTAAAATTTCTTTTGATTAGATTACATTCTATTAAATATTACCTTAATTTTTTAAAAACCTTTTATCAAGTTTACCATTAATTTCAAGTTAAATGTCAATAAATATCTTTATTCACATCCCCTCCTTTATCTCAAATTGAAACGAAGAAGATGTATTTTTTATTAAAATAATGTCATAATCATCGGCATCATGTTTATCTTCACCAATATCACTCTTTTTCTTATCAACCAAATTCCTAAAATTTTCTACTAAATCCTTTATGTCATCTCTTAATACCATTAATACCTTTCTAAATAACACACTAATTTACTCAATAATATTTGTTAATTAAAGTGGGCAGCTTTTTATTCGACTTGAAAATCTAATCCAAATCCATCTGAAAAAGGTAACTTGAATCCAACTTGATCCAAACTCGGACAAATTAAAAATAATTTGAATATGAAATAACCTAGAAATTTGTAGGTTGAGTTGGATTCAAATCAACCTAACAGGTCGAATCAAATCTAATTTGAATAAGTCAACACTTAACCCGATGACAACATAAAAAGATAAATTTTATTATTAAATGTATATAAGATAGAATATTAAAAGTGAAAAAAAAAAAGAAATTTAATTTTTAAAATGATAAAATTATTTAATTAAATTTAAATTCAATTTCAACTTCAACTTCAATTTTGTCTTTTATTTTTATTTAGAATATATTGATATATTTGTATTTTTGAATAAATTTATTTTAATTTTATTATGTTTTTTTATGTACCTAAATTATAATTTATAATTTATCATTATAAGTTATTTAATAATAGTAAAGTTATTTATTGTGATAAAATAATTTATCATAATTTTTAATGATTTAATACAATGACAAAAATATTAATAAGAGATTTATTTGCTTCGAACTAATTGAAGATAAAGACCATTTAAGGAAAATATAGTCTCATTTTACACTTGAGAAGGCTCAAAATGATAGTTTCACTTGAATGCAAGAATGAATGAAAAGAGCAAAAGATTTTTTTTTTTAATTAATAATTGTATTTCTAAAATTGGATGTGATGGCTCATCATACATGGTTTTTTTTTATTTTCGTGACCTTTGTGTTTGTGTAAGATCCATTAGTTAAGGCAAAGGGAGAAAGCGACACTTTCCCCTATTTAGGAAGGGACAAAAGTTGTTGAAACCTTACCAACCCAATGACGTCTATCACCTTATACTAATTTTAGCCATAATCAGTGAGAAAATCTTCCTTTTTATTCAACATCCTCATCATATAGATCGTAGTCTTTGTCCACATGCCCTAAACGTTTATAGAGATAACAAAAGTTGAGCATCCTTTTTATATTTGAAATAAACCCATATTGGTTTTTCACTCTTACTCTTTATCATAGTTATGATCATTAAATTTTAAGCCTTAGGATCCAAGACCAATGATAAAAACTATTAGATTTGTCTCCTAAATAGGCACGGGAGAAGTTGCAAAGGAGAGGGTTAAAGCTTAAGAAAGCCTTGGATCAAGCCTAAACCAATCTTAAAGCCTAAATCAAAAGCCAAATTGCTACTATTTAATGGTTATACAACTATCTTACTTAGTTGTACAACTAAAGCTGAAAACCTAACATAAAGAAGGTTCCAAAATCTTAACCTTTGTTAAACACTTGGCTATATAACCAACATAGTGGTGTGTACAACCAAACTTTTGGTTGTAAAAACAACTTTAAAACCTTAATTCTAAAACCAATTTGGCTCTTATCTATAATGGGTCAGAATGGGGTACAACAAGAACCATCATGACTTAGTTGTACTCCTTTTCTTCTATAAATGCCTCCTTATTTGAAGTGGAAGGAAGGCTTGAAAAACATAATTTACTCTACATAAATCCTTACTCAAATCACTATAATACACAAAAATCAAACACCTTATCCATTACCACAAAGTTCAAAGATAGTTCTAAGATTTGTCACTTAAACTTGCATATTCACATTTATATTTTTGGAGGATTAATCACAACATATTACCTCTAAGGGCAAAATAATAGAAGAAGGCATCCTAGTCCTCTCTATAACCCTTCACCTTTTTCCCCTTTCTTCTTCTTCTTGTTCAGTGAATATCTAGTCTAAATGGATTGTATAGACCTATTTTGTTTTGTAAAGACCACTACAAAGGCTTTATAAGCCATCATTTACCTATACTTTTTGAATAAGGATAACTTGTGAAACTTTTTCTCTTCTCTATTGAAGGTCTCTTATGGGTGTCTTGTGAGCTCTATTGACAAAATAGGGGTATGTTTTATGGCCTATAACCCTTATTCATTCAAATAGTATGACAATGATCAAGTCATGGGTTATATTTGTGATTTTCATGTTTCATGTTCTTTTATGTGTTATAATTTCTATTTTGATACCATTTTTAGCTTTAACTAAGAGAGCAATTTATCAACCCTATGACCTTAAAAGCCTTGTGATTTTATTATTCCTCTGATTATTGTTATGCATTCATCACCATCATTATCACCATGAAGGGGTGACTAGCTATCTAGCTAGTTCACCTCATTCATTTGTTTTAAGATGATAGTCTTAACTACAGTTAGGGAGAAAGATCAACTCTTCATGACATCCATATCATGTTTTATAAGTAGTAAGCAACATATACATGCCATTTGGCCTTCTTTTTGAATTCCTATCTTGATTTCATTAACATCATAGCTTCCAAAATGGTTAATGGTGTACTTATGGATGCCTAGCTCTTTACGAGCAATGTCGAGGAAGGTTCAATAACCTTAGGATCCCATTTGTCAATACGTTTCCCTAAGGCCTTTAGTATCCTCCAAAGTGCAATTGTTTATCATGTTTATTATTTCCCATTCTCCATGACTCATGTGTTTTTATTTTTTTGTTACTATTGTTATTTTATAATTCATGCGATGTTGGGATTATGATGATTTTAGATATAGAACATGGTTAAGTCCCCTTGACTTGGAAGAGATTTGGTGAGATACTTTACTTAGGTGTATCTCATTATGCTTTACTTTGTTGTTTTATCTCTTTGATGACTTCTAACTTGTTTACCTTTCTTATATATGGGATGTCAGTGTGAAGTAATGATTTCGATTGTCCTTAGCTCTCTTATATGATGAGGCACGGTGTTGAAATGGTCAATGTTATGAATTATTTGTTCTTTTGTCTCGGTACTTCTTCTGTGCCCATTAATCATTGTTTCTTCGCTCTTTTTTTTTTTTCATTCATCCATTTCAACATACCAATAGGTCAATGTTATTATATCAAAGAATGACTCTATGGTTTTGGTGTAGAGTTTATCCTTGAGCATTCTGAAGGTTATTCCATTATACATGGACTTTACTATAGTATTCATGTCAATTGTTTATGTATACATTGCCTTCTTGTTGAACCTGTCGATGTATTAACAAAGAGTTTCCCTTTCACATTACCTGCAAGAATGTAAAGAACTTGTTTTTCTCTTTTAAGGAAAATTAGTTGTAAACCTGACAAGGAAAACTTCCTCTAATTCCTTTAAAAAGTGGATCGATCTAAATGAGAGTTAGTGATACCACCTTTATGCCATTTCAGTTAAAGTGGTGAGAGACACCTTTTAGAGGATGACATAAGAGATATCCTTAAGAAGCATTATCATTCAAAAAATGCACAAATGTGTTTAGAAATCACCTATTCCATCATAAGATTATAAGTTAAGAAGCTTCCATTTAAAGGGACTTTTCCTCAATTATTTCCTATACTAGAGGAGAGGCTTTTAAGGTACTTCTTCATAAATGATTCAGAATTCTTCCTTTTGGATGATTCTTCACCTTTTTTTTCCTTAAAGTAAGAGTTTTATGAGTCAACCACTTTTTTGCATGTAGTCTTCTCATAGGATTGGACTAGCTTTTCTATAATAAACTCTGTCAAACCCCCATATTGGGTTATTTTGGAGTCCTATGCATTCAATTTTGAAGGAGCATCTTTGTCTAAGGTTTTTTAGCATGTGGGGATTAAAAATCACTAAGCTGGTTTTAGCTAAGGTTTTTGTAACTATTACAAGAAGGAAAAGGTGTAATAAGAAAAGAAAGGGTAGGGATTTAGACCTTTATGTAAAAAAATAAAGTTACATTTACAGTCTAGATGATTCCATATATGGGAAATGAATCTTTATAAATTTATTATCTTGTTAATAAGGATTTAAAATCTATCACTAATATCCTTAAGAAACATCCTTGTTAAACCAATAACTTTAATCATATTAGTTAAGATCTACAAGACAGAGAGAGATTCAGTCTAATGTAGATATCTACTCTAATGCTTAAACTAAATTAAGGCTTATGGTATTGTGAGAGCATTATCAAAGTAATAAATGTCAAATATACTTGGTTTGAATGCTTTATATATGATTTCTAAGTAGTAAAATTATAAGACTAGAAATTTTGTTCAATGAGGATTAGCCACAATGGGTTAAGTTAGCCTTTGACATGGTAGGCTTGTTTAGTCATAGCATCATTAGGCTCATGGTAGCTAGGTGAAGCCTAGCCTATACTAGCTAGGGTGATTATTACATAATGCTCCTTAGTCTAAGTTGATTTACATATTAATATTCAATTACACCTAAACTAATAGCTTTTCTTTTATTATTGTATATATTTTTAAAGATCTCACGCTAACAACCTCCAATCCAATTGATCACATTATCATGCAATCAACTTCTAAACTAATGTGCCATGTGTCATGTATTAAGATACATTATGTGATATGTCAAATGAATTGTCCTTTCCTAAGTCCTAATTACCATTTCTATATAATATCTATTAATAGGTTTGAGGTGTTTAATGGCAATAATGGGTCTTTGAACCAAAGAAACCCTAGTCATCTTTCAAACTTTTTAATTTTCCCACTTTTGTTTCCATTTGTCTATCTATCTATTTATCTATCTATTTGTCTATCTATCTATCTATCTATCTATTTGTCTATTTGTCTATTTGTCTATCTATCTATCTATCTATCTATCTATTTATCTATCTTCTTCTTCTTCTTCTTCTTCTTTGTTTTTTGCTTTAAAATTTATGAAAACATGATGGCAGAACCATTTGAAATCCAATTCATGAATTACCTTTCTTTTATTAATGCCCTTTTATTGGTGCAAATTATTACTTACACCACTAAAAGTGTAAGATTTCTTTGTCTTTTCCTATTTATTATATTTATTGCATCATTTGTTGATTTCCTTTATGGAAACATTTTTGAAACATCATATTGCAATGGATGCAAGAGCACAAACTCCATAAAAAGTTACATGAAAAACTCTGCTCAAACTATGATAGAGGAGACCACTAATACTACTCCTTTTCCATGAAGTTAAGAGAATTCAATAATAGAGATAAACATGTTAAAGGATAAAAGAGAAAATGCCATATATGAAAATGAAGAAATTGCTAAGGAAGAGGAAGCAAAGAATAGAAGAAGAAGGAAAAAAAAAGGTCAATCATAAAGAAGAAAATCATAAAAAAATACAGAGTAAAGTTTCTATTTCATCAAAACCATTGACAATAAGAAAAATCAATCCATATATCTTTGAAAGAAAAACTAGAATGACTATACTAAAAAATATAAATTTGCAAGAATTATAAAATCTGAAAAAAGTATGAGCTAAAATTACCTAAGAAGAATATATGAGTATTTAGTGAATTATAGTCCAACTAATTCATGTTATATGAAAAGAATTAGGTTTCTATTACTAAAATTTCTTAAAGAGTTACTGGAAGTGTTTAATTTATTTATAGCTTAAATACCATCAAATGAATTAAGAATGGTCATGGATATGTATTACTAGCTTAGGAAAAAAATATAACAATCTCAATAAGAATGATGAGGCATACATATGCCATTGTATACTGAATAGGAGAAGATCACCAACACATATCTTTAAAGTTTAGTATGAGCTATTTCAATCACTTCCCACTAATTAAAATAGAAGCATAAGTTCTTCATTATCACTTATAGTATGAAGTCGAAACTTCAAAGGAGAAGGATTTTTGAAGAAGAAATGGCTCTCAACATTCTTATGACAAAATAAGACAAGGAGATTGCTAAAAAAAAACCTCTAAGTAGAGTTGATGGAGCCATGAATCTTATTAAGTTGATAGACACTCATTACTTGATTAGAAAACTAATTTGTATAATTTTATTAACATGGCACTTGTAACTCATATCCATGCATATTTATACTTATGTGTTTCATATATATGGATTTGAAAGCAATCAAGGCTGAAATTGCAAGGAGGAAATAAATGTGTCGAGTTGACTATGGACTTAAAGTCTCAAAAATAAAGGAAGGGAACAACTAGAAGAGTGAAGGAAAACTTTGGGTGAGAAAAGGATGAACTAACTTCATCTTAGAAAGGAAAAAAAAGGTTCCCATCGAGCCATAAACAACACACAAAGAAGTAAAAATAAAAAATAAAGGAAGCATCAAGCCATTATCATAAAAAAAAGCTAGAGGTGATCTAATAGATATCAAGTCAGAGGATGAGGCACTAATGAAGTTAAGAAATCGTTCCAAATGCCTAGACTTTAAGGGCTTTTTATAAAATAAGTATAAAAATTTATACTTTAAATAATTATGTTGTAAGCATGACTTTGAATAGCTTTTGCATGTTTTCCAAAGATAAAGAACAATTGGAGCATCTTTTTATAAACCACTTAGTAGCCGGAGCTACTAATTTAAATTGAAGGTGAAGATATACCTAAGTTATAACTATGCATAATAATATAGTTTAATGACCTTACTCTTATTATTATGTAGGTCATAGCTACAGAGGCCTTTTTGAACAAATGTGTAAAAAACATAGAAAAGGAATTGAAGAAAATAAAAGAGCTAAAAAAACTAAGCACTACTTAAAAAGGGCTCAAGTCATTGCACAAGGATTATGAAAAGGTTATTAAGATGCAGGAGCAATGTTCACAACTGTTGATAGTGGCAAAGATTGCTTTAGAAGCTCAAAAGGCAAAAAAAAAAAAATATGTCAAGCTAAAAAAGATACATAAAACATTAGCGAAGAAAATGCCAAGCGAGAGAATGAAGTGATCTGGTGGAAAGGGAAAGAAGTAGAGGCTCAGAATCTAGCTAATAAAGAAATGGTTAATATTTGTGTGGCATCTAATAATAGATTATAGAGGCTTTAGCTAAAAAATGTCTAGACTTAGATTTATCTTTTATAGTGGATATCTTCCACAGGGAGTAAATATAATATATTTTGTACCAAGCTATCATGTTTGCTTTTACTATCTTTGTAAAAATTGTCTAAGTTAATGAAAACAATGGTTCAAGGAGTGTTTTTTTTTATAACACTTGTATTTTCTTTTTCTATGTTTTGACTTCTATGGGTGTTATTAAAATACTAATAAGCTAGTAATAATAAAACTTTCAATATCCCCAATATATTTTCCAGATAATACCGAGTCAATAGTTCTCCTAGTTCTAAACTTAAACATGCATAAGAAAACTGCAACATATAATTAATCAAGTTATATAAAATTTTCACTGGCTAGTCTTTTATACTCATAAGTCCTTTAAAGGCTCTTAATAGCTAAACTTAGGTTCAACAACCATCTTATTATTTTGCACCCTAAATGCCTTAATTTTTTTTTGGAATAAAATCATATAGCAGAACAATATATTTGCAGAAGATACTGAGCTAAGACATGAAGAATAACTTTCACTTTTATTGATTGATAAATGAACTATAATGACTAATGGCTTAGTTAGCCTTATTATCTTTAGTGAATTGCCTTATTAATAACTAAAATAATAAATTAAAACCTTAATAAAGTATTTTTTATAATTTTCCATAATCTATGTATGAGAAATAGGCTTTTTACCTAAAGCTTATAGTTTATATGTAACAAAACTGATCATTTTAGCAACTTTGGGTCTCCCTTAATAATATTTGCTTTCTTATGGACCCAATCTTCCACTTTGAGGCGCATGTGTTTTAACTCATTTATTATGTAATCAAGCTACTTATTATTAATAAGTGGCCATCTTTATTATTGCTTTTTTCCTTTTTCACTATTAAGATAAAGGCATAGCTCATATTCATTATCCTTTTCATCATAATAGAGCATATGATATGAAGGGATATCAATCTCTATTAGAATGACATTTTTAGTGTTAGATACTATAAAGAAAGGCATATGACTAGCAACAGTCTTTAGAGTCATTTAAAATGCTCAAAGCATATGATTAAGTTTCTCAGCCTATAAACCTTTAGCTTTGTTAAGCCTCTTTTTATCCTTTGCATAATGATATGATTGGTGAATTCGACCATGCCATTGCTTTGTGGATGAGTTATAGAAGTAGCCAAATAAAATAACACATCTTTCTTGACTAGGGTAGTTCCTACTTCACAAGCTCCACAAATGCCTTTATGGATTTCTTATAACACATAATTCCTATCCTCCTTAGAAACACAACTTGAGCCAAGGTTGCCTATATGACCTTTTATATAAAATTACATTTTCTTTGAATAATCTATAGTTTTAGAAATGATGGCTCGGGCTTTTTTTGCATCTTCGAGTAGTTTTCCATATTATTAGTACTTAATGAAGGGGCTTATCCAATTATCCTCTTCAGTTACGATTGAGATAAGAGCACAAAATAAAATGTCAGTTTATTTCTTTTTCACTAAAAGAACTCCTTTAGATATTAAAGAGTTTGTAAGAAATTTGTTAAATATTCTAGCTCACACCTTTCATCTCTAATTTTTTTAAGAAATGTTTAGCATGCTCTATATATTTAATTATATTATATTCTTTAAAGTATAATTGACTAATAATAACTTGAGAATAACTATAGATAATAATTTATTTTGCATGTACTTTAAAGGCAATTTGTGGACCTATTATTGATGTTTCATACTTAGCAGTGTTATTTATGGCTCAAAACTTTAGCCTGATTATTTACTTAATGATGATTTTTCTTAGGCCTTTTAGGACAATACTTGCTCTTGTACCCTCTACCTCAAAAGCACCATCTATAAATAATTGATCATTCTTTCTTGGCTGGAAGGGATGAATGACCAAATGCATCTCTTATGAGTTTAGTTATAAAGTTAGTAAGTACTTAAGCCTAGTGGGCTTTCCTAGGTTCAAAATAGATGTCAAAGTCCATCAAATGTACAACCCATGTATATATTCATCTTGATGTTTTTGCCTTTTATAACACCTTTTATAATGGATGATCATTTCTTTTTGTAATAGTATGGGCTTGTAAGTATTACTTGAGCTTCATGGTTGCAATGACAATCGAAAAAGTCAATTTTCCTAACTTGGGGTATTTTAATGTGGCTCCCCCTAATACTTTGCTCACATAGTAAATTAAAAGTTGTTTTTCATATTTTTATTTATAAATTAATATTGAAGAAATGGTCTTATTAAAGGCAACTAGGGTGCATGTAAAATGGTCATCCTATACTAATCTACTAAACAAAATAGGTGAGCTAAGAAAAGTCTTAATCTCTTTAAAAGCCCTCTAACATTTAATGGTCCAATTGAAATTCTTCAAATTCCATAACATCTAAAAGAAAGTTAAACAACATTAAGCTAGGCAAGAGATAAATATGCCCAAGGTAATTATCTTTCTAATTACTTGTGTTAGGATGCTACATATCAAGAATAGTTCAAATCTTGGTTAAGTTGGCTTCCATAAGAAATTACTAGCTCAAACATTAAAGGCTTTTTATACTAGTTGAAAAATATTGAGGCTTTTTATAAGTCTTTAGCATGAACCTTATCTCGATAATTTTTAATGATCATTTCATTGGCATGAACTTTAATATTTTTGTTAAGATGATCTTTCAACATATGATTGAACAACCTTTGACATTTTACTCTTGTATTTTTTAGGTTAAATGACATGAACTTGTAGCAATAGATGACTTTGTTAATAATGAAGCTAGTTTTTTCCTCATCAAGCATATACATTTTTATTTGATGATATCTATTGAAGCATCTATGAAACTATACAACTTATACCTTGCTATTGACCCAACTAGTTTATTGCTATTAAGTGAAGGATAACTATCTTTAAAACAAGCTTTATTCAGGTAATAAAATCAATACACATGCGTTATTTGCCAAGAGGCCTTTCAATTCAAACCATATTAGCTAGATAATCATGCTAAAGAACTTCATGAATAAAAACCAACATGAAGGAGCTTATACACCTCTTTAGCTATAGACAATTATCATTCAAGAATATTAGTTCTCCTTTTCTACTTAACTAGTATGATTGCTTTGTTGATGTTTAATTTATCAGTAATAGATGGATCAATCTATATAATTTCAACAATGGTCTAGTAAATGTATTAACATTTTAAGTTAGGATTGAAAAAATACTGGCTTTTACTAATTCAAGCAAATTTTTTTTCAATTTTTCTATTTTACGTTATGTGAGGAAAAAGGTTTTTAACTCCTTACTTAGCTAAGGTTTTTTTATAGGATTGTCATTTGAAACATCAATTAGCTCTATTGAAAGCATGCAAATAACATCTTTGAGCACATTTATATAGCTTCTACATTGGCATTTGATCCCTCCTTATATTAACCACATTTTTTTTCTATTGAGATTTTAATTGTGAGGTGTTGAATGGATGCATGACCAACTATATCATATAAGATAAGCCTAATAATAACAGTATTATAGGTAAAGGTAAGTCTGTAAAAATTACATTAAAACTCTTAGTCACATATGAATTTTTAAGTTTCATTCAAAGATTAGTAGCTCTTATGACTTTAATGCCCCTCTACCTTAAATTGACCAAGTATTGATAAATTATAATTGATTGATGTTCTAGCCAAGATCTTTATACACATTTAAGGTGCATACATTGATTAAACTATCATTATCAACCAATATTTGATTAACTAAGAAATTATTCAATAAGTCTAAAACCATCATTGCATCAACGTGATGCACACACAACTACTATTGTCATCTAGATAGAATGTAACAAGGCAAAACATTGGTTCAACCATTGAATACCTAAAGCCTATAGAGTAAACTTCTCAAACTTTTCTTTTTTGTTTGGATGAATTATTATCATCTTTATTACATCAACAACACCTATATAATATTTTTTAATGGTACATTTTTCATGGTTGGAATCATTTTATTGGTGCTTATGCCTAGAGAATCACTAGTTGGTCTTTCCTTAAATTGATTAAGATGACCTTTTTGTATCAATTGTTCAATTTCCTCTTAGAACTTGTAATACTCTTTAGTTTCATGACCATAGTCATGATGAAAGTTTTAATTTTACATTTGTTTTGAGTGGTTGAGCCCTTTACTGGATAAGCATATTGGATAAATTAACTTGATCTCTTGATCTAATGTTGAAAATATCTTTGTTGGCTAATAAAGAAGTAAAACTATGGTAAAAACAACTATAAAAATTGCTTAAGCTACTCATGGAATATGAGTCCCAATACTTGTCTTGGCTTTTATTATCTTTTGAATGATTTCAACCTTTATCATCATGTCCTTTATATGGCCCATAAAAGTAAACCTTAAGATTATAGTATAGGAAAATGAACTTATGATTGTGAACCATAAGCTCATAAAAAAAACTTAAAAGGATTGGCATTCAAGGAATCAAACAATGTCTTGCAATTGTGGATCATGGCATTCACAATAACTTCATAGGTCAAATTATTAATTTGTATAGTTATTTACTCCTTTTTCCTCACAAACTACCTTATGCAAATCAAATGATATTTTGGTTTAAAGAATGGTAAAGAGAAACCTAGTAGTAAATAACTGCAATTATTAGGAGAAACTATAGATGGAGCCATGAGCTAGGTATTGGTACTACTATTAAGCCATTTCTTCTAGGGTAAAATGGAAAATTTTGCATAATAAAACATTAAAGCAAATATGCAATTCCAATTTAGAATTAGACTTGTGAAAATGACGTTATAGGTTAGATGAACCATAATGTTTTGCAACTTAGACTTTTCAAGTATTAGCTTAGGCCTTACTACTTGCGACAAAGGATTATGATTATAAGCATGTTAATACAAAGTAAAATAATCTTTATCTTGTATATTTTTTTATAATTTCTATTTTTTTTCCAATGCACCTCCTCATTAAAGAAAAGGCTTTCAAGGTTATTGTTCAGCCATTAAGAGTTGATATTCGAATTGTTGATCTATATGTAGCCCTGGCCTAGGCATCTTAAACTTGGGCTCATATCTGATATGGCTAAGTTAGTGGTTGAAGTGGTGAGATTTGATAATAATTTTTGGAAGAATAATGGAAGGACTACTTGGCTTCCTTAAGCATCATAGTGAATCCAAGATAGGCTATCACTAAATGAGCAACAATATGATGATCTTAGATGGGTGACACTTTATTGCCCAAGTTAAATGCTTGAGTGCAAAAATTTGCAAGAGGTGGTACGCTTCCCTTTGTGTTTAAGGGTTAATGTCACAAGTAACACTATTAGCATGAGCCAATAATGGAAGGTCATTAGTAAGACTAGACACCTTATTATTACCATTATGGTTATTAAAGTTAGGTTGCTGAAGATTAAGGTTAAGATCCATAGCTAATAATTGTCAAGAATTACTAAAGGTCCATGCTCATAACAATAATGATGAACTAGCAACTTTGACCATTAGCTAGGATCTATAAGATAGAGAAAGATTAAAGAAACATCTAGTCTGACCTAGATATCCACTTTAATACTTAAGTTTGAAAAGCGCTTAGAGTTTTTTGAGAGTCTTATGAAGGTAATAGATATCGAATATACCTAGACTAAACTCTTTATATAGAAGTGCTAGGTAGTATTCTTCTCTTATTAGAAATAGATGGAACTATCCTAATTAGGATGAACCATCCTATTCAAGATTTACTATCAAGTTAGATTATAGGACTAGAAACCTGTTTAATGAGGATTAAATATAATACCTTTTGATGTGGGTAGGTTGGCTAGGTCATAACATTATTAGACTAAACCCTAACTCGTATTAGTTGGGTTAAGCTTAGTCCATACTAACTAGGGCGGTTATTAATCCTTATTGTAAAAAATTGAAATCTTTATTAGTAGGTTATGGCTTGAATTTCACTGGTATAGTAGGAAGGTTTATCAAAATGAAAAAAGAAGTGATTTAATCATGTAACTTATTTGATAAAAAGAAAAGTTTGATTAATTGAAATCCTTATACTTTTATGGAGTATCTGATTATCAAAATTTAATTGTTTCATTTAGAATGACGTATCTAAAAAAGTAAATATTGCATAAGTAATTTTAAGAATATAATATCATTAGATGTATTTCATATGAGACTTTTCTTGAAATATAAACTTATTGTGTTTGGTTGTTATATAGGAAAATACAAAAAAAAAAAAAAAAAAAAAGAGCTATATCCTTAATATATTATATTTTGTTTAATTAATCTATAATGTAAAGTAAATTTTATACAATGAATTTCATCATAATAATCAAATCAGTATGAAATATAAATATTGTTCAAAGTAAATGATAATGTTGCAAAAAGTATTAAATAATAGTAACATGTCACTTATTTTTAAATTTATGGTTTATAACAAAAAAAAAATTAAGAACATTAAAAATGGATCAAGTTGCTAATAAATAAAAAAATATATAGGGTTATGATTTTTGAATTACATAATTTTTTTACTTTAGTAAATAAAGATATATATGAAGCTATTTTTATCTATATGATAGATTAACAAAGGATTGTGTGTATATATTTGCATAAAAAAAAAAATTTTTGGTTGGTGGACAATTATTGAAATAGAAAGGGAATTTAGACTAGATTGAATAAAAATTATTATGCAATACGATTTAACTAATAGCAAATAACTAAACCATTATTTAAAATTATGCTAATTTATTATGAGTTGAAAATGATGCTTTGGTTTGCTGATAAAGGAAAAAAGGTTGGAGTTGGACAAGTATAGTATCCAATCCAATAACAAATCGGATTAAAGCAAAGAAAAGTATCGGATTAGAATAGAGCAATCGAATTTATTAAGGCAAAGTGTTTTTCCTATATATATATATATATATAACAAAAGAATCTTCTATGATGCGACCCCTTCAACATTGTTCCGCAATTAGAGGGGATCGTGCGAAGGTTCGGTAATTGCATGCCATGTATATCGGAGAAAAATATCAAAACCAGAAAGAACAAGAAATTTGGTAGAAAGAATCAAACATTTATAAGATAAACATTTTAATTAAAACAAATGAGAAGAATAACACTAGTGCCAAACATGCAGGCGGCGAGGTTAGAAGTAGTTGCCGTTGATTTAGCCTTACAATCAATTTGATTATTGGTGGAAAAGAAAATTCCATTAAATTTTATTGCACTTATAATCTAATATACAAATTGTTCTTTTTTTGACTGAAAAATGCCTTTTTTTTTTTTTTTGTTACCAGAGATTGCTCTCCCTTTCTGTAAATTTTCAAATATCATCTATAAATAAATTAAAAAATAACAAATGTACCTAAATATATCAAATTAATATGCCCTAAATATGTCATTAAAATTATTCTGAGAAAAAATAACATCTCATTTTAATCAATAATATCTATTTTTTAGGAAATAATTTTTTAGAAAATCACATATCTAAAAGAAATTACTTCCTAAGAACTCATAAATTTTTTGTGTTCACTTCATTATTTTTATTGAAAAAAGAACTTATTTTTAATTTGATTTATGCATCAGCTTATAATAAAATATTGACTTAATGATAATTTAAATATAAACTTTTGCGTATATTCTGGCCCAAGTTTTAAAAAGTATAATATTAACTCAGCCTATGTATTTATGATATAATTTTTGGAGAAATTTGCATCAAAAGATGATAAAATTTAATTGGAATGTTTTTTATGTTTATATATTTCACAATTCTGACCAATTATACTATTATTAATTTTGAATAAGACATGTATTAAGTTTATATTGCACTTAATTTCATGATTTTAATTTATTTGGACAATTTTTAAAATGTAAATCAAAATCGTACTAATAAATAAAATTTTAAATTTAAATTACCATTAAGCCCGAAATATTTTGAGAGTGTAATAATATCCTTTTCAAAGTAATAGATAAAGTATTCTAAAAAATATTTGAAACATTTTAAATAATTTTATGAATTCTCTTGAGGAAGTTAAACATCTTACTAAAAGATTTGGCTCCTTAGATTTGAGGAAGTTAGATGATAAAAAAGAATTAAGTTTGATTTCAAACTATGTTCATAGTAAAGAAAAGAGTTTTTTTTTTTTTTTTTTTTTCAAGATGTTGAACTTTCTTAAATGTTTTATACTAAATAAAACGTTTTAATCTTTATTAATGTGTAAGCCAACTCGGAAATATGTAAATGCCAAAAATAAAAAGATTTCATGATAAAAATCTCAAGTCGAACCATTAAGATGTCTCTTACAATTATTGTCCTGTGAATTGTTAATTCGTATTTCAACTAAATGTTTATATGTCAGCACTAACATGAAAAGACTTGGTAGAAATGTTAAATAATGACAAAAACCAGGGATGCAAACACAAAAGAAGTTTCTTAATTATAATTTTCCAAGTCATAACATCTTAATTTCCTTAATGCAATACTACTCAATGTTCTCGAAACATTTCTCAAATTTCTGAATCCTTCCTTGATTTTCGCCTCATTGTTTATTTATGTTCTTAGAGGTGGAAAATTGTTTACCTTATCCGACCTGAAAATCTGATCCAAACTTGTCCTAAAAAATGTGATTCGAACCCGACTTTGACCCAAAACGAATTTGAAATGACCCAAAAATTTTAGAATAGGGTAAATATCAACTCAATAGATTGGATCAAAACTAATTTGAATGGGTCAATCTATAACCCGATTCAATTGACCTGATAATAATAGAAAAAAATAAATTTTATTACCATATATATATATAAAGTAGAATAATTAAAATAAAAATAAAACTATTTTAAAATATTTAATTAAATTATACTTTATTTTACCTTATTAAACATGTTAATATTTTATTTTTTAATAAATTTACTAATTTTACTGTGTCTTTTTATATACCTAAATTACAATTTCTTATTTATAATAACAAGTTATTCAATAAGAATAAAAGTTATTTATTAAGATAAAATAAATTTATCAGTTTTATAAAATTATTTAACATAGTTACAAAATATTATTATGATAATATTACTTCTTATATCTAATTTGGTGGGCAATAGAAATTTGACACCAATATATTGTGACAAAATATTATGATAAAAGAGTTTATATCATAATTTATCTTGAATGATCATTATTATAATAAAAATTTTTGAGCTCAATGACTCAAAATACTCAAGTCTTTTCACAAATTTTTAATTGTATCCAAATTTTCTAATCGAGTCAATTATACTCTAATTTGATGAATTAGTTTTTCATTCGTACCCAAGTCAAAATCAGTATTTTGTAAAGTATATATTTATACTCAATTCACCCTTCTTTTTTTTTTTTTCAATTAGTTCGATTACACTCAAAATTTAGTTTAAATCTTACTAAAACAACATCTTATTTTTACTCAATTTAAATGATTTTTTCCAAAAATATTAACATTTTATTTTTATTTTAGTTGATAAATAATTAATTTTACATTTTTAATTATAAAATTTGATTTTATATATTTAAATAACAAAGTAATAAAACTTAAAATGTTTTTAAGGATAAATTTTTTGAGAATGTTTATGTTCATATTATATAATTGATTTTTTAAATATTTCATAGAAATCTTATTTTAAACGATTTAAATAAATTATTATTTAAATATATAAATTAATTTTAAATGAGAGATTGAAAGAAATTTTTTAAATGGAAGAATTTTTTTTAAATGAGAGATTGAGAAATTTATAATTTATGAATTTAAATTTCAAAAGTTTTTAAAAATTTTAATTTAAGTACAAAATTATCATATAAAAGTATATAATAAATTTAATTAAATAAAATGATATTAAATTTAATAAAAACAAGTATCATTTTAATTAAGCTCATGTAATTAGTTTTTAAATATTTCTTAAGGTTTTTATTTTAAATGATTTAAATAATTTATTATTCAAATATTAAAATTTAATTTTTTTTAAAGGAGAGATTGAGAGAAAATATTGTAAGTGAGATATTGAGAGATTTTATGAAATATAAAATTTACCTTATAAAATTTCATAGATTTAAATATAAAATTAAATATCTTTATGTAAAAGTACATATAATAAATTTAATTAAGCAAAAAAAGATTAAATTGAATAAAAAATAAAAGTATCATCTTAATTGAGCTCATGTAATTAATTTGTTAAATATTTTTTAAAGTTTTTATTTTAAATAGTTTATTGTTGGACTAGGATGATTAATCCTAAGTTTAGAACCTCTTTTTATTTTGACAACCTAGATTGATCCAAAGTGAAAAATAAGTGTAGAGAAGTAAAATTGAATCATAACTTAGCAAAGATTCCTAAGTGCAAAATAGCCTAGCAAAAACTTTCTAAGTAAAACTAATTTGCTTAAGTTACTCCCGCTTAACTTATGCACTTGCTTGCTTACTCCCCCTTAATTAGTTATCTCTAATTTTTCACTTGAATCTTATTTTATCTCCCCCTTTGGCAAGATCAAAAAGAGTTAGTGAAGACTAAAGATAATTAAAGGAAAGTTAAGCATAAGAAGCAAAATTATATAAGAAACAAACATG